>CAUYLG010055966.1:0-73411 GCA_963573385.1 Cacajao melanocephalus | reverse complement strand
TTTTGTTTTGAGACAGAGTCTCACACTGTCGCCAGGCACCAGGCTGGAGTGCAGTGGCACAATCTCGGCTCACTGCAACCTCCGCCTCCCGGGTTCAAGCAATTCTCCTGCCTCAGCCTCCTGAGTAGCTGGGACCACAGGCGCACGCCACCACGCCCAGCTAATTATTTTGTATTTTTAGTAGAGATGGGGTTTCACCATGTTGGCCAGGATGGTCTTGATCTCTTGACCTCGTGATCCGCCCGCCTCTGCCTCCCAAAGTGCTAGGATTACAGGCTTGAGCCACCGTGCCCAGCTGCCTAAAATTTTTTTAAGCCGGTCAAATTTAGCAGTGGGGGGACTGTCCATCAACTTTAGTGACGCTGGTGTTAGTAAGTTCTGATAACCCACTACCATTGGACCACCCCTCCCTAAACTTGATCTTCTCCTTTGCCCGTGGCATTTTATGTGTCTGTCTAGCTCACTCTGCCAATCTCTCCACCTTGTATCTGCATGTCCCCACTTTGCTCCTGTGCCGCTAAATACCTCTCTCTCTCCCCCCACTAACCCCTCTGCCCGTTTTCCCTGCAGCCATGGGGCAGAGCCCCCTCTCTGCAGTCTGGGCTCTGCTGCTACTGCTCTGGTTCCTCACGGTGAGGCCCTTTCCAGACAGTCCAGGCTTCCTTTGATGCATGAGACACAGGACAGCCTTGCCCACCACCTCTGCCCAGCCTGAGGATGTTGGCCGTGTGTGATTTCATTGTAACCAAGATTCCTGGCAACCCCATCTGCAAGGAACTCCAGGACCTTCTCTGGTAGCTGTCAGACCTGCTGGAGGAGAAACAGGAGACAATCTGGGGACTGAACTTACCCAGGGTTCTAGGAGTGAGACTCTGAATAATGGGTTGGGGCCAGTAGGGGGACTGGGGGGTACTTCAAGATAGGCAGCAACTCACTTGGAGACAGAAAGGACTTTTGCTGATTTGGGGGTGACTGGAGAGGAAAGCACTTGGACATGATACCTGCCGGTGTTATTTAGATGACTCACATGTCCATCTGCAAAGCTCCTGTTCACTGCTCCAGGAAGCCTTCTCTGACCTCTCCCACTGGGCTGGGGTAGGACCCTGCCTCTGCGCTCCCATACAGAGCCCTGGATGCTTCTCTATATCACATGTCCATGTCTGTCTGCCATGTCAGACTGTGAGCTTCCTGAGGGAAGGGACTGGATCTGAGGTACAGAGGTGGTGTCAGGAAATGTGTGAATCTCAGAAAGGAAAAAATGCCTATGAGTGGCTGGTCCCTGCACTGCCCCTGCCTTGGACACTGTCAAGCTCTCAATGTCCATGTGTGGGAATGGGGTGGACGGTGCCTAACTCCAGCACACTGAGAGCAGGAGAGACGGAAAAGGGAGCTCTCGTCCTCTGCCAGCACCGCAGTCAAATCCCAGTCATTATTTTTGTCAGCAAAGGTGTAATTTCTGCTCTAATCATGATTTCTGAGGCTCCTCACATCATGGCTCATGGTAGCCTTGAACTCCTGGGTTCAAGTGATCCTACCACCTCAGCCTCCCAAGTAGCTGGGACTACAGATGCGTGCCACCACACTTATTATTTTTTTTTTTTTAGACAGAGTTTCACTCTTGTTGCCCAAGCTAGAGTGCAATGGTGCAATCTTGGCTCACTGCAACCTCCACCTCCTGGGTTCAAGTGATTCTCCTGTCTCAGCCTCTCGAGTAGCTGGAATTACAGGCACCCGCCACCACACCTAGCTAATTTTGTATTTTTAGTACAGACATGTATTTTTCCATGTTGGTCAGGCTGGTCCCGAACTCAGGTAGTAGGTAATCCACTGCCTTGACCTCCCAAAGTACTGGCCTTTTTTTTTTTTTTTTTTTTTTTTGGTATGGTTTTTCACACTTGTTGCCCAGGCTGGAGTACAGTGTTGTGATCTCGGTTCACTGCAACCTCTGCCTCTCAGGTTCAAGGGATTCTCCTGCCTCAGCCTCCTGAGTAGCTGGAATTACAGGTGCCCACCACCACACCTGGCTAATTTTTTGTATTTTTAGTGGAGACAGGGTTTCACTATATTGGCCAGGCTGGTCTCGAACTCCTGACCTTGTGGTCCGCCCGCCCTGGGCCCCCAAAGTGCTGGGATTACAGGCGTGAGCCACCGTGCCCAGCCATAATTTTTGTATTTTTTGTAGAGACAGGGTCTCCCTATCTTGCCCAGGTTGCCTAAATTTTTTTTTCTTTTTAAGCTAGTCCAATTTGTCAGTGGGGGGGTTATATAACAACTTTAGTGACAGTGGCATTAATAAGTTATGATAACCCACCACCATGGACACCACTAATACCCAGACAGCTGGGGAAGCATTATTTCTGGATGTGTTGGTGAGGGTTTTCAGCAGGAGATCGGCATGTGAGTTGGTGGACTGAGTGGGCAAGTTCCAGTGTCAATGTGGGAGGGCATGGAGAGGACAAAAAGGCAGAAGAAAGGCAAATGCATGCTCTTTCCTAGAGCTGGGACATCCTTCTCTTACCATTGGACATCAGAACTTCAGGTTCTCAGGCTTTGAATTCCAGGACTTGCACCAGCGGCCATGAGACAGACCTGAAGTACAGACAGACCTGGACCCCCATATTCCACCACCACAGACCTCAAGGGTAATACAGGATATCGAGGAGGTGCTAGGTACACGCTTACTTTATTGAATTGGGAATTTGGAGCCAAATGTCCATAGGGCCTCCTGTCTGGAAACTAGACTGAGAATCCCCAGTCCTTTTCCCTGTGCCCCTAGGCAGGGAAAGGTAAGAGCCAAGGCCCTGCAAAGCAGCCACCTAGGAAGGAAGACAGGAAATGTGGCAGTTCTGTTCCTCAAAATAGCCAGCATGCTCACCACGGACAGCTAATACCCAGCACCAACAGTTCTGTGCCTCCAAGACTGTACTCTGTGACACTGCCTTTGTAGAGTTCCTCTTTTTTTTGGAATTAGGTCTCTGGACTTCCTTTAGTTAGGGTGTGTAGACAATGAGTGCTCCCTCGTGGATTGTGAAGTCAAGTGTCCCAGGGTCTTAGCAGTAGTGGGGAGAGACTGGCTGGCCTAAAGACCAGCAGCCACTTGGCCTTGGCTGTCCCTTTCTGGAGGAGCTGTGGCTGCAGCAGATCCCTGTGACTTAGTCCCAGTCCTCACAGGGCCTGCACCAGCACCAGGAGGCTCATGACCAGGGCCATGGAGAAGAAGATGCCCAGGAAGAAGCGGTCCATCACACGGGCCAGGCGCTTCCAGTCCTCATGGCAGCGCTGGGCAGCTCGGTGGCTGTGGAAGGTACTGGCAATGGTGGCTACATGGTGCAGCAGAGCTTCTTGGCGGCACAGACACCGTGGCTCATGGCAAGGGCCCTCTGGGTGGCCAGCCCCTCCCTCAGGAGGCTGAGGGCTAGGGGATGACTCAGGTGGCCTGGACTGCCCACAGGGCTCCCCTCTTTCCCGCACACACAGGCCTCGTGCCAGGTGTCCCAGCAGGAGGGCCCTAGCCCAGGCTGGCACTGGGCGGGCACTGGGACCACAATAATGCAGGTTCATGATAAGGATGGTGAGTGCTGTTGAGAATGTGACCATGGTCATAGTGGCCATGTAGTACTTCCCTGCAAGAGAGAGAGCCAGTTGAGACTCAAAACAAAAGCCTGCGGATCCTGAGCCTCCTCTGCACAAATGGAAATAAGCCCAGCATGAGGCTCTCCAGATCCTCCAAACCCCATGGATGGAAGCAGGAAGGAGGTAGGGGCCTAGTTCTTCCCATCCTTCATTCCTACATGTGGGTCATCAGAAGCTACTGCTCCCTAATTGCTCCCCTCACTGCTGCAGCCTGTACTCATACACAATCCAGAACAGTCCTGCTCTCAAATAACGATGGGCATGAGCTGGGGCAAGATACACATCCTTTCTGTACAAATGGAGATAACCAGAGGACCTACTTCCTAGGTTTGTGATGATGCTTACCTGAGTTAATAAAGGTCAAGTGCTTAGGGGAGTGCCTGGCACAGCCAGCACTCAATAGATTTTGCCTATTAGTAGGCTCTGATGTTCCACCAACAAGTAGGCCTTGTTCCACCATCAAGGCCCAGTTAGGAGGGGTGTTCTCCCCAGAAGGGGCTAATCCTTTCCTCTCAGTCTGAAAAATCAGGACACGTTCCCAGGACGCCCCTCTCTCACGTTCTGAAGCGGGGCCATTCCGCAGACCCAGGCCCAGTCGAGGCCCCACCCTGGGGGGACCCCCCCCCGTGCATCGTCACCCCGTCACTCCCCCACCTGCCCTGCGCCCCAACTGCTCACCAATGAGCGGCACACTCTCGGCTGGCGGCATGCTCTCGGCCAGCAGCAGCTGGAAGACGGTCAGCGCCAGCAACACGGTGACGCCCAGCGACACCTTCTCGCCCGAGTCGGCGGGCAGGTGGAAGGCGAGCGGCGCGAGTAGCGAGATGAGCACGCAGGGCAGCAGCAGGTTGCACACATAGGCGGCGGCGCGGCGGCGCAGCAGCAGCGTGAAGGTGACGTCGGGGTAGGGCTCGGAGCAGCAGCCGTAGGTGAGCACGCGCCGTCGCGCCGGCATGCCTAGCACGCTCCACTCCACGTTCTCCACGAAGTCCGCCAGGCTGGCGGCGGCGCCGCGCGGCCGCACATCCAGCTGGTGCCCGCCGTGGGTCCAGGAGCCGAACGTCAGGCCACAGCGCTGGGCGTCGAACGGGAAGGCCGCCACGTCTACGCGGCACGAGCTGCGCGTGATGGCCGGCGCGTCCCAGCGCACGGAGCCGTTGTGGCGCAGGACCACGTTGGTGCTGGCGGAGCCTGGCGGCTGCGCATCCGCCCTGTGGACAGGCGGGACGGGGCTCGCCCAGGCTGTTCTGCCGGAGAAGCAGCCAGCCGGGAGCCCAGGGCAGATCCCCAGGGGCTGAAGGAAACCAAAACTTCTCCCCAGAATATTGAGGCTGGTTAAGTTCGAGACACTCATGACACAGGGGAGCACCTGGCCCCGGCCTCTGCTGGCCTGATGGCAGGACATCAGTCCTTCCTTGCTGGAGACAGCACTCGCTTATCCAAAGGGCACCAGCAGGCACCAGAGGAATCTGGGAACAGATTTCACCCTCTTCCCACGTTTTCCTGCCTTTTAAAGGCTGGAACTGCCCTCTCCTTTGTCTCGCCACTATTTATAACTTATTGGCTCTTTCTTGAATCTCTATTTAAACAAGGCCCCTAAGCCGCTGCCTTCAGAGAAAAATACTTTTGAACTAAGGCCTCTCCTGTGAGGGGTACAGCAGGTTAATAAACTTCTGCTTGTTTTTCTTTAATTTTATTTTTGTTTTCAGAACAAAGCCACATAGAGGGTGAAGTGCACCTAGAGAGACCCACTGCCTTTCAAGGCCTAGAAGGGGTGGTGCCTGAAGGGCCCAGAAGGGACACAGACTAGCCAGAGGATGTATCTAAAAAGGCCTCTGCAGGCCAGGCGCAGTGGCTCACGCTTGTAATGCCCGCACTTTGGGAGGCAGAGGCGGGCGGATCACGAGGTCAAGAGATCGAGACCATCCTGACCAACATGGTGAAACCCCATCTCTACTAAAAATACAAAAAAATTAGCCGGGCATGGTGGTGCGTGCCGATAGTCCCAGCTACTCGGGAGGCTGAGGCAGGAGAATTGCTTGAAACTGGAAAACGGAAGTTGCAGTGAGCTGGGATCGCGCCACTGCACTCCAGCCTGGTGATAGAGCAAGACTCTGTCTCAAAAAAAAAAGGCCTCTGCAGAACCCAGAGGTACCTCTGGGCCATACAGTGACTTCCCTTGGGGGCCATCTGCAAAACTTTTAGAGGGGTTCCCAGAGAAAATATGCAGAGCTATGTGCTGGCTGAGACACACAGAACTGTCCAAGGAGACAATAAAGCAGTGTTCCAGAGGGCTAGGTCCTGGAGGAAAGAGACCCTCAGACAGGCTCTTGAGGGAGCCCTGAGAGACCTGGAGCTAAAAGTGTGCCCTAGAGAGGCCCTTGTGATTCAGACATCTGCCCTGGACGACACAGTAGGTTCTCAGGAGACGTTCACCCTGGGCTGGCCTGGGACGGCCTAAAGCGGGGGTGCCTTGGAGGGGCTGTGAGTGCCGGGCAGCTTAGAAGGGTCCTGGGGGAAAGCTTCCAGGGCAGCATGGCAACTGGGTTAGGTGGTAGGGAGAGGGCATCAGTGCACACCCAGGGCCAAGAGGGGCCCAGATAGGTAGTACTTGTTATAGAGTACGATGTCTGGCCGCCACACAAGACTGCTAGGGATGCGGATGGCATCCAGGCCACCATAGGCATTGGGGTCCCATCGAAGGTAGGCATCTGTCCACTCCTGCCGTATCCACAGGTACAGAGTCAGCACCTGGTTCCGTTCATCCTAGTGGGGGCAGGGAGTGGCAGAGATGTGGACATGTATATGTATATCTTGCCCTGTCTGTGCACACTCACCTGCAGGGCTCTGGTCAGCACCACAAACCCAACTTGTCCATACTGTCCAGTTCCCACCCAGGCCTGACCTTGCCATGTGGGCTCTTCTTTTTTCTGGGCCTCAGTTTCCTCAGCAGTTATATGAGGTAAGAATCCCTGCTTAGCAAAGATTCAGTAAGTTCGAGTGTGCAAAATGTTGGGTACAAGGTAGGCACCCAACAGCCAGTACCCCACAGTTAGTAACCATTACCGTTGTTGTTCATATTAACGTTTACAGAAAAGGGATTCCATGGAGAAGAATCCCAGTCTCTCACCCCTTCATTTCTTGACACTGAGACAGCTAAGATTCCACAGCTGTATCACCACCACAACGCACCATGTCGATGATCTGGGACAGTGTCACCTCCAGGGTCACATTCAGAGTCTGGTCTGTGTCTGCCACAGGTCTCAGGGCACTTGTGTAGTTGGTGAAGAGGTCACGGAACAGCTTGAGAGCCAGCCGGCCCTCAGCTCCCAGGCACTCTGGAGGGGCAGTAAGGAGGGTTGTCCATCCCAGGCCCTAGTCCCAGGGCCTCTGCTCCCACCCTCCACTGCCAGGGCTGGGGCCCTGTCCTTATGAATGCCCTCCTGGTGTCTGCCCTCTCTTGCTCTAGCTGTGGCTCTAGTTTCTCCCTGGCCTGCCTGCAGGGACATATGAGGTAAAGGCCGTGGAGTGAACTGGTCCTATCTTCTGGCACCAGGCTGACAAATTTCTCCTCCACCCTTCCCTTTCCAAGGACCTGGAGTCTGCCTGCCTCTCCACAAATGCCAGAGCAACCCAAATAAGCCCCAAGAGTATAGACTTTCACCCAGGGATTCTGAACCCCGCTGCTCTGCCCCCTCCAGTCTCTCTCAAACCTGTTTCTGTTAGGGTTATAACAAGAAGGGCCCTTAGACCACCCCCTTCATTAAGCCACGCTTATAACAGAAACAGCCTCAGGCCTTATAAACAGGGCACCTAGATTTTGGGATGTGGTCGTATGTGGCTCTCGAACCCAAGATATTGACCCCAGTGAACAGGATGTCAGCCCTAAGAACCAGAATACAGTTTTTCTTAGAATGGCACCTGACCACGTGCAAACCCCCTATATAACCCCCATAGTCCATAAGCCAGGCAGCTGCCTTCACTGCTTGTGGTGAGACAGCCTGGCAGGTTAAATAAACTTGCTAAACCTGACCCTGGGTCTGTCTCTCCTTTCTTTTGAATAATCTTATATTTTGGTGCCAAAACCCAGGATGGGAATAGGTGCTGGCCACTCTCCTTTCTTCCGTGGCTACCCACCTGCCCCACTTCCCCACCTGAACCTCTTTCTAGACCCAGGAAGGAATCTTGGACTCTCCCCATTGCTGGTGACCTCATCCACCATCAGAGCCTCAACTAGGGTGAGTAAGAGAGACTCTTGTAGTTTACTGGGAACGCTTGACTGTCTCTGCCTTCCTGAAAGACCTAGTGCTGGGCCAAGGGCTTCCTCCGGCCTCCAGGCCTTGGGCTCCTCCTTTTCAGGCAGCTACCTCCTCTATTCCAGACAAGTCCCACAGGACAGGGGACGTTCTCTCCAGCTGTCCCTATCATCAGCAGTCTCTTCTTCCTCTACCTCCCTCCTCCAATTGCTATGGGCGCCTCTCAGTCTACCCCTCCCAAAACTACCCTCCTTGGGTGTCTCCTGCATAATCTTAATGATCTCGGCCTTTGTTTAGAAGTCCATCCTAAAAGGCTTATCTTTTACTGCAATACTGCTTGGCCTCAATACAAATTAAACAATGGTTCCCAATGGCCCGAAAATGGCACTTTTTTTTTTTGATTCGGAGTTTCGCTCTTGTTGCCCAGGCTGGAGTACAATGGCGCAATCTTGTCTCATGCAGCCTCCACCTCCTGGGTTCAAGGGATTCTCCTGCCTCAGCCTCCTAAGTACCTAGAATTACAGGCAGGCGCCACCACGCCCAGCTAATTTTGTATTTTTAGTAGAGACAGGGTTTCTCCGTGTTGGTTAGGCTGGTCTCGAACTCCCAACCTCAGGTGATCGGCCTGCCTCGGCCTCCCAAAGTGCTAGATTACAGACATAAGCCACCGCGCTTGGCCAACAAAAATGGCACTTTTAATTTCTCTATACATAGAGACTTAAACAACTTTTGCCATCGCAATGGGAAATAGTCTAAAATTCCTTATGTTCAGGCTTTCTTCACTCTCCATAGCCATCTTTCCCTCTGCCAGTCCTGTTCTACTTTTCAAATCCTCTTTGCCCGCTCCAAACTCGACTAGCCCCTGTGACCCTCCCCCGAGCCCCAGCTGATGACTCATCTCCTACCACACTCCCCACAGCCCCAGCCAACAACTCCTCTTCCATTAATCCTGGCAATTTTCCTCCTTCTTAACCACATCATGACCGGAGCATCATGATCCCCCACCGTACACCCCTACTCTGGCTCTACCCCTTTCCCCACTCTCTCCAATCACCCACTTCTAACCCTAAGTCCTCCCCGTCTCCCTTACCCACTCTCAAGCCCAACATGCCCAGCCAGCAGCTCCCTTAGTTCCCCTCTGGGAGGTAGCAGGGGCCAAAAAAATCATCCGTGTCCATGTTCCCTTCTCCCTCTCTTCTCTCTCCCAAATTAAAAAATGTCTCAGGTTCTTCTGCTCCGATCCAGACACTTATATCAAAGAATTTAAAAATCTCACCCAGTCTTATGAACTTACCTGGCATAATCTCTATATTATCCTCTTCTCCACTCTCCTCCCCAAAGAGAAGGAAAGAGTGTGGCTCAAGGCTCAGGGCCATCAACGATCTTCACTGGCAAGACCCTCCTAAACCAGTAGGGGCCGCTGCTGTCCCCTAGGAAAAAGCAGCCTGGGAATGACCAACCCACAGATCCAGGCCAAGCATCTGATAACCATATAATCACTTGCCTTATTGCAGGCCTTAACAAGACTGCCCATAAGGCTGTAAATTTTTAAAACCTCAAAGAAATTTCCCAAAAGGCAGATAAAAATCCTGCCCAGTTTCTTTCCCACCTTACAGAGGCCTTCCAAAAACACACCCATGTTGATCCTGCCTCTCAACAAGGCACCATAGTTCTTACACTCATGTATTTCCCAGTCTGTTCCAGACATCCGGCACAAACTTAAAAAGGCTAAAGCTGGCCCTCAAACGCCACAACAAAAACTCCTTAACCTGGCCTTTAAACCAAAATAGACAAGACCCAAAGAGATCACACCAAGCATCAGCTTCAAGCAGCAGCCATTCACCAGCCTAAACAACCTGGCTGTGGCACCCAAGGGCACCGAACACCCGATAGCTGTACACCTCCTGGGGCGTGTTTCAAGTGTGGCAAAGGTGGCCACTGGGCATGAGCATGTCCCAACCCAAGGACACCAAAAAGTCCTTGCCCCATTTGCCAACAAACAGGCCACTGGAAGTCTAATTGTCCTCTCAACGGACCCACACCCCAGGACCCCCGTGCTCTCACCAAAACTAAAAGTGAAAAATCCCTTACACTTCCACAGTTCCTCAGCCTAGCCACTAAAGACTAATGGGGCTCAGGGCCCCCAGCCCCATCTGCCATCACTGTATTGGAGCCCAGGGTAACTCTGCTAGTAGCAGGTAAGCCAATCTCTATTTTTAATTAATACCAAGGCCACCTACTTGGCTTTGCCTGAATTCTCAGGACCAACTCATCCTTCTCAGGTCTCAGTTGTAAAAGTTAACAGACTCATCTCATGTCCACGCACCACGGACCTCTTACTTGTTCCCTATTTAATACCGTTTTCTCTTTTTTTTTTTTTCAAGATGGGGTTTCACCATGATGGCCAGGCTGGTCTTGAACTCCTGACCTCAGGTGATCCACCCACCTCGGCCTCCCAAAGTGCTAGGATTACAGGCATGAGCCACCACACCCGGCAATACTGTTTTCTCACACTCTTTCCTTATCATGCCTCACATTCCCATTCTGGGCAGGGACCTCCTAACCAAATTCAAAGATTCCATCACCTTTCTCTGGCCCTCACAACCAGAATCTCTCCTCCTCCTCTCCACCACTGCACCAGCCCTTGACCCCTCCCCCCAGTAGCCACTCCCCACCTCCCCTGTTAATCCAATAGTGGGATACTACCACCCCTTCCCTAGCAGTACACCATGACCCCCTCAAAATCCACTTAAAATACCCCTCCAAATTCCCTAACATCCCCCAATATCCCATCTCATTAACTCATCAAAAAGACTTACTGCCCATCGTAAACAAACTCCTCTCAAGTGGCCTTCTCAGACCAACCCATTCTCCATATGATACTCCCATACTCCCTGTAAAAAAGGCAAACAGTTCTTATCGACTTGTCCAAGACCTCTGGGCTATCAATCAGGCAGTCCTTCCCATCCATCTGGTAGTGCCCTTCCCTTTCAACACAACCCACTATACTGCCATTAATCTGAAAGATCCTTTTTTTTTTTTTTTTTTTACCAATTCTTCACCCTGACTCCCAAAATCTCTTTGCCTTCACTTGGATCAATCCTGACCCCCTCTAGTCAAGACAACTCACTTGAACAGTTCTCCCCCGAGATCTTAGAGACAGTCCCCTACTGAATCCAGCTTGGCCATAGAGACCCCCACCCAGGCAGCACTGAAGGCATTAAGAAGCAAATGCCCAGATAGAACAGCAAAGTGGGACTATCCGGCGGGGCCAACAGCCTTCCAAACTGAGAACCTCAGGGTCTGACAACATTTTGGGCTGAGGGCCTCCAGCAGACGCTGATCTGTGTTTATGCTCTCTGAACAGGTGATTGTTATTAACAAACAGGTGTTCAGTGTTTTCTCACAGAACAAAAATAAACTAGGTAGGCAGCTGGTGCCTGCTTATCACTGAGCCACAGGGGCAGGGTCACATATCCCATGCTTAAAGAATTGTTTTAACCGGTGTAATATATATACTGTTTTGCTACTTTAGAATGCTCCAAGTAGTTTTCCACTTGCGTAGGGGGGCGGCTAGGTTTTCCTTGCTGCTTTTCTTAGCAAACAATATATTTCATCATACACTCAGCATTTCTCAGCAGTCCCCATTTATCTGGACAAGTTCTAGCTCAGGACCTCACCTCCTTAAACCTCTACCCTAGCCTGCTTCTATACGTAAATGACCTTCTCTGTAGCCCCTCCCTAGAAGACTCAGATTCATACTGTTACCCTTTTGAACTTCCTCGCTGATAAAGCCTCTCTTCCCCTTCCCTAATTCCCCTCACTGGAAAACATAACCTCAAGATGTCGTGTACGCTCTGTCACTTTCTCCCAAGGGGCCTCCACTCTCCTCCTGTCCCTACACATCAGCTGAGATGAACAGCCTCTCATAGCATACCAGATATTAAAAGTTCTCTTCTCTCTCCCCATTCCCACATGAAAAAAAGGTCTTAACTCACCTGTTCCTTGCTCATCTGCAAGAAGAGTTTATCCATAGGACTCTATCAGCCCTCATAAACCCTCTAAAAGAGGCCACCTCCCCATACAACCCTATCAACTCTTTCCCCCAGATACAGACTCCCATTCTTCAAGTTCCTGACTCTTTTAACCCACTGCCTCTGCTCTCTCAAAGTCCCTTCTCACTTCTACAAATTCAATCTCCGTCTCTCCCACTCTGTTACTGCGCTCCAACTCTACACTTGCTTCCCGTTGCTGGACCTGTTGTTCCCTTCCTCTACTGCTTACTCAGCTATCCCAGTTTCTCAGCCCTGGGACCATATTCCCATTTGCTTCTCACACACTGTCCAAAAAGGCTCTGCCTTTGTAGACAGAGCCCTCACCCTCACTAGAAACTATCCCACTGCCCTCATTAACAGAGCTACCAAACTTCTCTCCACATATACTGCCAATGACAACTGCGCAAAACTCCCTCGCCCTGCCATCCGAAGTGCCATAACCCTCCACACCCCAAAACTTGGCCAAGCCCCCTTATGTGTCACCTCTTCCAGCGGACACATATACATGGGCACCATTCCTCCCTCTGCCTGTGGCTCAGCTCAAACCATCTCTCATCCCTCTTCCCATACCTCACTCCAGGTAAATGATTCAGTTTCCTCTGAAGCTAACAGCCTCTTTACCCAGCCCCTCCTCATTACCTCCTCTCCTGCCTCTCAAACTTGGAAACCCCTTCCCCAGACAGGAGTTCTCAAAGGGGTCTCTCTCTCCTCCTCACTCTGGGTTTCTGAAGCTGAACCAAGTCCCTCTAAACAAGGAACCTACACATTCCAACACCTATTCTCCATCCACTTGTCTGTTCGCATTAACAGCGCAGACATCTTCCGCTGCGGATCCACAACCTACTTCTGTCTCTCTGACAACTAGACAGGTACTTGCACCCTAGTCTACCTTACCCTCCACATTAACCTTGTCCATCCAAACCAAGAACTCCCTGTCCCTGCTACACTACATGCCCACCCAAAAAAGAACAATACAGTTCATTCCCTTATTAGTAGCCCTTGGAGTCACAACTAATGTCAGGTTAAAAGCAGGAAGCCTAAGAACTTCGTTATCATATTTCTAGTTGCTCTCCCAAGACTTCCAATTGTCACTAAAAAAAAACAAAAAAAAAACAGACTCTATCACTCACCTCCAAAACCAATTAGGCTCTTTAGCAGCAGTCATCCTACAAAAACCACAGAAGCCTAGACATCCTTGTTAGGGACGGAGCTGTGCTGCCTCAGAAAACCCCCTCCGCGCAGGCTGACCCCACCCGCCTCTGACTGCTCTGCAGCTGCATTCCTGAACCCCTACCTAGGTGCCACATCAAGGCTGCCAGAGATATTATAATTAAGCAAAGCCTAATTATAGCCATCCGGGCAGCTCGGGCAGCTCAAGGGAGGACAGGGAAAACATATGTTGGTTATTCATACTTGTAAATTCCTGTTTGACACATAATCTGTAAAAAAACCTCCTGGTTTCTCTCTTTTTCAAAGACTGCCACCACAAAAGTCACAGGATGATGTATTGTAGGTCTGTTGCAAGTTAACGAACTATCTCTGTGCCTGTTACCTGAAACCCCCTTATGCCCCTCTCACCCCATAAAAACCCTTGTCTTGTAAGCTCGGGGCCACCTCCTCTGTTATGGAGCAGCCCAGCAGGTTAATAAAACTTTCTTGCCTGACTTGGAGTCTATTCTCCTTTCTCTCGGCTACGCTTTACACCCCTCACTGCTGGAAAGGAGGTCTGTGCCTCTTTTTGGATAAACAATGCTGTTTCTACCTCAGTGAATATTGGTTAGTACAAAAGGCTCAAAAACTGAACCCAGAAAATAAAACAATTCTTCCTCCTGGCCCTCCTGGCCTGCTTGGTCCCTCAGTTCTTGGGCCCCCTGGCTACTCCCCCTCCTTGGCCCTGCTATAACTCTTCCCCCTGCTCTAGTCTTTGGCCCTTGCCTTACGCCTTCTCACCCAGTTTCTGCAGAATTGAATCCAAGCCTTTACCAGTGGCACAATACAAGGCATAAGGATGTTCCAGGACTACCAACTTGCAAGCCAGCCTCACCCCAACCAACATCCCTGCTCAGCAAGAAGCAGCTAGAAACAAACAATGCCCCCTTTCCCCTTTCTTTTAACAGAAAACTGGAATGTTAGGGTCACAAGATGGGCCCATAGATCCCCCATTCTCCCATTAAGCCAAGTTCATAACAGAAACAGCCTCAGGCCTTGTAAACAGGGCACCTAGGTTCCAGGATATGGTCGCCTCTGGCTCATGAACCCAGGATGTCGACCCCAATGGACAGGATGTCAGCCCTAAGAACCAGAATACAGTTTTTCTTAGAATAGCACCCTGACACCTGCAACCCCCTATATAACCCCCATAGTCTGTAAGCCAGGCAGCTGCCTTCACTGCCTGTGGTGAGACAGCCTGGCGGGTTAAATAAACGTGCTAAACCTGACCCTGGATCTGTCTCTCCTTTCTTTCGAATAATCTTACAGTTTCCACTTCTCCATCTCAAGCTGGTTTCTTCAAAACTTCTGATACGATGGAACATTCCCTCTTTCTGAAAACACACTTCCCTAGGCTTTCCTGACACACATTGTCCTCAATCCCAGAACTAAAGATTGTTCCTGAGAATCCTGTCCTTGGCTCCCTTCTTTCTCTTCATCCCAGATTTTTCTCTTGAGCTCCAGACCCAAATAGAGTAGAATCCACTCCTGAGTTTCCCACAGGCACCCTAAACTCTGAGGGAACAAAATACGAACTCAATTCTTCCCTCCATGCTCTGAAACTTGCTTCTTTATTGAGACAGAGTCTCGCTCTTTCGCCAGGTGCCAGGCTGGAGTGCAGTGGCTGATCTCAGCTCACTGCAACCTCTGCCTCCCAGCTTCAAGCAATTCTCTTGCCTCAGCCTCCAGAGTAGCTGGGACTACAGGCGTGCGCCACCATACCTAGCTAATTTTTGTATTTTAGTAGAAACAGGGTTTCCCTATGTTGGCCAGGATGCCCTCGATCTCTTGACCTTGTTATCTGCCCTCCTTGGCCTCCCAAAGTGCTGGGATTACAGGCGTGAGCCACTGCGCCCGGCCGAAACCTGCTTCTTATCCCATGTTCCCTATCTCAGCAAACAGCATGCCCTCAGCTGGACTAGTGACCTCAGCTGGAAATGTGGTAATTATCCCTCCCTTCTCACTCCTCCACCTCCTCCCCAGAGAATCCAGTCAATCTCCAGATCCTGTCAGATTCTTCCAATCTTCCAGATTTCACTAAACATTGTCTTGAGTCCATCCTCTCCTCTCCCCTCCAGGCCAGGCCCCTCCCCTTACTGCCATCCCCTCCCTGAGGCTCACCTTTTCCTACCTGTTCCATGCCCATAGACCATGCTTTTAAGCATGCACATCTGACCAGGCCAGTATGCTGCTGAAACCTTTCAGTGCTCCCCACTGTCTGCAAGAGAAAGCCCTGGCCTGGCCGGCAGGCCCTTCAGCATCTGGCCCCTCTAATTTTCCGAGCCCCGTCTCTGGAGGCTCCCTGCTCACTGCTCCCACCCCAGCCAGGCAAGTCTCCTCTCACCCTCTTCAGCACCCCTCTCCACCACACTCCCCGAGTAGAGAGCTTGCTCTCAGAACAGCTACTGAGGAGAAAGACGAGAGAGACCACATGGAAAGGGATTTGGGAAGGGCGAGAATAGTAGCACTGCCAGGAGAGGCCAGGGCTGGGGTACTGAGCTTCATACCTGGAGGGAGTAGAAACAGGAACAGAAGGCCCAGGCTGAGGTGGTGGCTCCGGAGCCCCATGGCCCTGCCACAGTAGGAGGTGGGGCAGGTCTCTGGGTGTGAGGCCTCCTGGCCAGACCTAGGGCAAAATTAGGCCCAGCTGACAAGGATGATGTGGACGGTACCTAGAAGTCAGAAGTAAGACTGAGATCTCTGGTGGGTCCAGCCACCCTCTAAGGAGCCCTGCAGCCCCTCCAGTCTTCTGACTCTCCAATTGGTGCCTGCCCCTGGACTTTAGTGCTTGGTCCTTCTTCTTCTTTGCTGGGCCTTGCTTCTTCTGGCCTCTGCCTCTGCCCTTTCCTATGCTCCCCACCCACTTTGCCTTTTGTTCTGTCTCTGCTTCCTTCTGCCTTTCCCTCTGTAATTTTCTTGGTCTCTCTGTCTCCCTGACTCTGATCGTCCCCTGTTCACCTCCTTCTACTCTCTCCCCCTTTCTCCTACTTCTGTTTCACCCTTCCTTCCTTCCTTCCTTCCTTCTTCCATTCCCCACACCTGGACTCTAGATGAGCCTGCTGCTCTCTCAGCAGAACAGGGACCAGGGACTTCCCTTGATCAGCCTAGATGAGTCCAAGGCACAGGACAGCAGCCCCTTCCTCTCTGTCCTTTCATTACCTTAATTACACCTGTGCATTACACCCGTGTTGAGACACCTGTGCCCATGACAACAGAGCAACGAAAACGGACACCTCAGGCCTCTGGGCTTGAATTATTCAAACACTGTAAAGCAGCACACAGACTCAGACTCAGCTCAGGCCTACCCTAGAGGTTGGAGAGTACAGGTATGCTGGGTAAAGGCATGTGGAAGACCAGGGCTTCAGAGTGTGAGGGGCCAGGGTCAGTGGATGGGTAACTGTCCTCCCATCTTAGCCACCATTGCCTGAATTCTGGAGGTGGAGCTCTTCTCGCAGTGCAGGACTAGACACTCCATGCTAGGCGCTTTGGGCAAGCAAGCCCTTCCCTCCTGGTGGGAGTGGTGTTGAGACTCAGGCCACTCCAGGTGACTCAACGGAGCAGAAGATGGAGCCCACATCCTCTCCTCAGACTCCCTGCAGTCATTCCCATCTGAGCCTCGGTTTTTTCACCTTGCCCAAACAATGTGGGCAGTGTGGGGGAGCAGGGCAAGCACAGGCTTCAGAGTCACTTTCAGCCCTGTCTTAAGAGCACTCTCACGTGGGTAAGATATTGAAACTCTCTGGGTTTCAGTTTTCTCAGTCTGGGTAATGGGATTAACAGTGCTCATCTTGCACATTGCAAGGATCAAGTGAGATAACCTGATAGTGCGAGGCACTGTCCAGCAGAGTGCCTAAGGTACAGCAAGTCATCAACAGTCTTTACACTGTGGTCCCAGTGAGGTAGTCAGGCTATCCTCAGGAACACACATTTAGAGTCACAGATATTTATCGTGCACAGTTTTGATTATTTTTGTTCAAGTTGACCAGCTGCCTGATCAACAGCAGCAGCACATATTTCCCTGGCAATCATGTCAACAGCCATGACTTCGGGCATCGTGGATATGCCAGTGATTCCCTGCTCTTTCTTGACTAAGTTCCCCCTCCTAGATACTATGCTTATCTCCAACCACCTTCCTAACATTCGCCTCTGGATGTCACACAAGCATTCCCATCATTTCAAACTGAAGCCTCAGAAATCCAACATTCACTCCTTCAAACTAGTAGAGGGGAACTGTCCTTGTTAAAGAGCAACTACCAAAAAACCCTACCAATAGGGTATACTTAATGGTGAGAAACTAGAAGGTTTCTCCATAAAATTAGAATAAAGATGTACCCCTCTCGGGACTCCTATTCAACATCATATTGAAGCCCTAATTAGTTCAATAAAACAAGAAAAGAAGATAAAAGGTTGGGAAGGAAGAAATAAAACTATCTTTGTTAACCTTTTTTTTTTTTTTTTTTTTTGAGATGGAGTGTTGCTCTGTCAACAGGCTGGAGTGCAGTGGCATGATCTTGGCTCACTGCAACCTCCACCTCCCAGGTTTAAGCCATTCTCCTGCCTCAGCCTCCCAAGTAGCTGGGATTATTTTTGTATTTTTAGTAGAGACGGGGTTTCAACACCAGCCAACTGTTTTCTTTTTCCTTCCTTCCCTTCCTCCTTCCCTCTCTTTTCTTTCCCTTCTTTCCTTCCTCTTTCTTCTTTCTTTCTTTTCTCTTTCTTTCAATGGAGTTTTGCTCTTGTCACCCAGGCTGGAGTGCTGTGGCGCGATCTCGGCTCACTGCAACCTCTGCTTCCTGGGTTCAAGCACTTCTACTGCCTCAGCCTCCTGAATAGCTGGGACTACAGGCGCACGCCACCATGCCCTCCTAAATTTTGTTATTTTTAGTAGAGATGGGGTTTCTCCATGTTTGCCAGGGTGGTCTCTAACTCCTGACCTCAGGTGATCCACTCGCCTTGCCCTACCAAAGTGCTAGGATTATAAGCGTTAGCCACCACGCCCAGCCCCTGTTTTCTTATATACCAGCAATGAATAATTAGAATTCCACACTAAAAACACATTGCTGGCCAGGGGCCGTGGCTCACGCCTATAATCCCAGCATTTTGAGAGGCTGAGGTGGATGGATCACCTGAGGTCAGGAGCGAGACCACCCTGGCAAACATGGTGAAACCCCTTCCGTCTCTACTAAAAATACAAAAATCAGCCGGCCGTGGTGGCGTGCACCTGTAGTCCCAGCTACATGGGAGGCTGAAGCAGGAGAATTGCTTGAACCAGGGAGGTAGTGGTTGCAGTGAGCCGACACCACGCTGAGAGGGGAGACCCCCTCACCTCCTTTAATTTCACCTCCTCCCTCCCCCTTTCCAGAAGGGAAGGAGGGTGAAGGAAAAAAAATGAAATAAAATACCAACAAGCTGGGAAAATGACTCCCTCTTTAGTTCCCAGCATCTCTGCTATCTGTTAACCTTGAAGGAGCTGCAAATGAATGTTATCTCTGCTGGCTGGAGTCTGGCACTGTGTCACGCCCCCACATCTCCACGTGGGGACCAGGCTCCCTCATGGAAACACCTCTGCCAACAAACAGCTTGCTGCTTTTGTCTTGTCTCTGTTGAGCTCCCCTCCCTTGCCGTCCCCACTCGAGCTGCGTATGAATTAGCAAATCTATGAAGTCAAAAGATTGTAAGGTCGGAAGTCCAGCAAATGGACAATGACATAGTTCCGCCCCAGTTTCCCCTTTAGCATAAGCCTATAAAAGGGGAGAGAAGCTGCAGCTCGGGGAGCTTGGTGAATGAGGCTGCAGCCCCCCGCAGCTCCTGGCCGAATAAAAAGCCACTTCCTTCCTCAGTTCGGTGTTCCAGAGGTTTGTTCCCCGCCGTCCCTGCTTCAACGTCACTGCACTCCAGCGTGGGCAACAGAGTGAGACTGTCTCAAAAAAACAAAACTAAAAAACACACTGCCATTTTAATTAGCACCAAAAAAATACTTAAGAATTAATATATATAACTTGATCAAGACAGTTGCAGGTGGGCAAAAATAAAAAAAGAATAAAAAAAAATACATATAACAAAATGAGTACAAGATCTATATAAAGAGAACTACAAGATTCTAATGCAAGACAATGTTTAAAAACAGCTACGTGAGTAGAGAGAGATGCAACATTCATGGGTAGGAAGACTCAATATTGTAAGATGCCAGTTCTTTCCACCTTGATATATACATTATATGCAATCTTAATCAAAATTACAGCAAGTTATTTTGCGGTTATCAACAAACTAATTCTAAAGTTTACAAGGAAAAGGAAAAGACCCAGAATACTAACATTGAAGAAAAATTGGAGAACTGACACTACACTACCCAACTTGAAAAATTACTATAAAGCTACAGTAATCAAGGCAGTGTGATACTGGCAAAAGAATTAAGACATGGATCAATGGAACAGAACAGATAGTTTGGAAACAGATCAACACAAATATAGTCAACTGATCTTTGACGAAAGACCAAAGGCAATTCAATGGAGAAAGGATGGTCTTTTCAACAAATGGTGCTGGAACAACTAGATATCCATAAGCAAAAAAACAAATGACGAAACAAAACCACCCCCCACCCCCCCCAAAAAAAACAACAAAAAGGAAATTGAAACTATACATAGATTTTATATTTTCACAAAAATTGACTCAAAATGGATATGTTCCAGCCATTTCACTTCTAGGTGTATACTCAAGATAAATGAAAACATGTGTCTACACAAAAACTCGTATATCAATGTTCATACCAGCATTATTCATAGTAGACACAAAGTGGAAACAGTACAAATGTCATTCAACTGATGAATGTATATAAAAAAAAGTTGAGCCAGGTGCAGTGGTGTGTACCTGTAGTCCCAGTAATTAGGAGGCTGAGACAGGAGGATTGCTTGAACCCAAGAGTTTGAGGCTATAGTGCACTATAATCGTGCCTGAGAAATAGCCACTGTACTCCATCCTGGGCAACATGCCAATATCCCATCTCTAAAAGAAAAAAAAAAGTCGTAAGTCATATATCCATAAAATGGAATATTACTTGGCCATTTAAAGTAACACAGTACTGATACACGCTACATGAATGAACCTTGAAATATTATGCTAAGTTAAAGAAGCCAGTCACAAGACCACATAGTGTATAATTCCTTTTATATGAAATGTCCAGAATTGGCAAATCTATAGAGACAAGAAGTAGATTAGTGGTCATCTAGGGCTGGGAAGATGTAGGGATGATGGCTAAAGGCTTCAGGGATTTTCTGGGATAGTGATAAAAATGTTCTAAAACCAATTGTGATTGTTGCACAACTCTGAGAATATAGTAAAAATAATTGTATACATTGAACGCGTAAATTATGATAGTGAATTATACCTCAATAAACCTGTTAATAAAAGTTCATAAGGAGTTAGCTGAAAAAACAAAACAATCACAGAAATAAGAAAGAGATCACAGGCACTGGGCATGTTAACGATAATTTCAATAGTTAATTCATGATTCAAACAACACCCTTTAGATATTATTATCGTTTCTATTTTACAAATGTAGTGACTGAGACACAGGAATAATTTACCTAAAATTCCATAGCACAGAACACTGGACCTGGCATTTGAATATAGATAACTGGGGTAAGGAGACATTCCTTTCTAAATTACATTGCATCTTTTAAAAACAAAATAGTGATCATCCAACTGCACTCCAGCCTGAGTGACCGAGCAAGACCTTGTCTCAAAAAGAAAATATAGATGTGTAATATGATTTAATACTACATAACTTATGAAAATAATATAAATATTAAAATAGATTAGACATAGCTGAAGAGAGATAACCAATGAATTCCAAGATAGATCTGAAGAAATTACCTAGAATACAACCCAAGGAGACAAAAATAAAGAAAATAAGAGATTAGGAAACAGGCCAGGCACAGTGGCTCAGATCTGTAATCCCAGCACTTTGGGAGGCCAAGGAGGGAGAACTGCTTGAGTCCAGGAGTTGGAGACCAACCTGTCTCTGCAAAAACATATGAAGTTAGCCGGGCATGGTGGTGCGCACCTGTATGGTGGTGCACACCTGTAGTCCTAGCTACTTGGTAGGCTGAGGCAGGAGGATCCCTTGAGCCAAGGTGTTGGAGGCTTCAGTGAGCTATGATCATTGTGTTACTGCACTCCATCTTAGGTGACAGAGCAAGACCCAGATTGCAAAGGCACTATTAACAGAATGAAAAGACAAGCTAGAGACTGGGAGAAAATATTTCAAAATCATATTCAACAAAGGACTCAAATACAGAAATCTATAAAGAATCTTCAAAACTCAACTATAATAAACCATTTTTTAAACCCATTTATGCCAGAGGTTGCAAATTTTTTTCTGTAAAATCAGACCCTGGCAATGATCTCAAGTAGTAGGATATAAGTAACTCCCACAAGCTTAGTGTTTCAGTAATGGAACACTAGGCAAGATGGGTTAAAAAAAGACAAGGTCTGGTTCTGTTGCCCAGGCTGGAGTGCAGTGCCGCAATGATAGCTCACTGCAACCTCTGCCTCCTGGCCTCAGGCCATTATCCCACCTCAGCCTCCCGAGTAGCTGGGACTAGAAGTGCAATACCACCCAGCTATTTTTTGTTCATTTTCTTGAAGAGATGAGGTCTCCCTATGTTGCCCAGGCTGGTCTTAAACTCCTGGGCTCAAGGGATCCTCCCTCCTTGGCCTCCCCAGGTGCTGGGATTACAGGCGTGAGCCATCGTGCCCTACCAATATAAGGTTTAAACAAACCCTCAGGAAAGCCTAAGAAATGAACATTTAAAGCAGAAATTAATAATTACCATACAGAACCCCAGTAAAATTGATTAATAAGTCTAAGAACTGGTTATTTGAATAACAAAAAATCTGAGACAATTTTCTGGAAATACAAATGAACAAAACTGAGCTAAAGATGAAACATCTAAAAAGAGCAGCTACTCTGCGGGCCTTTGCTCAGCTATTCTAACATTTAATTCTCCAGACCTGTTAACATTCATTTTGGAATTATTTCCGGGTTCTGCTGAGAAAATAAATTATCTGGATGTTGTAGATTCCACAGATCTATCAAATCTTGAGGTAACTGGTTCCTGTTTTATGTTTTTGAGCATTTTCTTAGAAATGAAAACATTTTTTACTATTTCAAAGGAATTTTGGAATGTAGAAGAGATTGTTCATCACCCTTACCTTGAACTGGAAGTTGATATTCTCTATTATGCTACATGGCTTCTATGATAAACCTTTGATTTAGAACCTTTTTTTCTCGCTCTGTTGCCCAGGCTGGAGTGCGGTGGCACGATCATGGCTCACTGCAGCCTTCAACTCCTGGGCTCAAGAGATCCTCTTGCCTTAGCCTCTTGAGTAGCTGGGACTATGGGCACACACCACCATGTCCAACTATTCTTTTTAGAGTCAGAGTCTTGTCATGTTGCCTGGGCTGGTCTGGAACTCCTGGCCTCAAATGTCCTCCCACCTTGGTCTCCCAAAGTGCTGGGAATAGAGGTGTGAGCCACTGCTGCTGGCCCACAGTTCTTAACATTGCTAAGAGTTAACCATTTCTATTGCATACTCACTTTTTGAAACATTCCTCTGGTAAGGAAGCCAGGTCAGGAGTTCTTTGTTGGAAGAGTCCTATAATGCTCTGTGATTCACTTAGGTTTACATTATGTGTCAGCAGTGAAGGGGATTCCAGCAAGAGTCCTATAATGCTCTGTGATTCACTTAGGTTTACATTATGAGTCAGTAGTGAAGGGGATTCCAGCTGAGTACCCATTGTCCTGATGCATCTAAGTTAAATGGAAGTTCCAGCCACAGAGCTGACCCACTCTGCTTTCTCATCCCTGAATTCCTCAAAGTCTCAGATGTCTCTGGTCTAATCTTAACTGGAATTTGCTCACATCTCTAGCTTGACAAATCAAAATAAGATCTGGAATAGTACTTATGCTACTCAATTGATTCCTCTTGAAAACAGCCCTGTGTGAAGTAACATCAGGGATCATTATCCCCTTTTACAAAAGGGAATCTAGATTTAGAAAGGTGAAATGTCACTCAAAGTTTAAAAACAAAAACCACTAGAGTAGAAGAGCAAGGAGGCTTTGAATGGTATATTCTACTGGGCAATTTGAGACATGGGAATCTACGTGCATAAAAATATGTACAGGAATCAGTATTAATCAATAATCAACTTCCTTACCCCTAAATCTGCCCTTATAAATCTAGCCTTCGGGCTTATCTGTATCTCAGTTTAGTACAAAGTTGTTCTCTCTTTAATCCATGGCCTGTCTCCATTTAAAGGCAAATTCAAAAACAGGTTAAATCAAACAAAGCCACCATAAAGATCCTCAGGGCACAAAGGCTCAAAAATACAAAGGGAAAGCCAATACCAGGAATGCTATAAACATTTTATTTATTTTTTTAAGAAAGTAGCTTCAGAAAAAGAGGAAAATAATCTAGATCATTTATTTATATATATATATATTTTAATAAAAACCTTTACATAATCTTCATGCATAAAGACCCAGGTATGGCCATATTGCCTGAGACAGCCCTAACACTGGCTATCTCATGCCATTACCTGGGGCTCCCTATAGCTGTCAGCAGTGTAGCAAAGGCCTTCTGCCTGCCCCTAACACCCAACTCCATGCCTGCCTCAGTCACGGTTTGTTGTTGCTTCTGGAAGCATAGACAGAGAGTGGAAAATGCTCTGGAGCTAACATGGGATGAACAGTGAGGGTTACCCAACCTGCCATTTTTTATCCAAACTCTTCAAGCAAATCCAGACAGTCTCAGCAAGATGACTGAAAACGAAAACCAGGGACCAAACCAAATTCTGGGAGCTTCCCAGAGACATGTCACATGTGACCAAGGGCTCTTGCACATGGTAGTAGCAAAGGTATGGCATTCATGGAACATTAAAGGCAGAAACAAAACCAGCCTTGAAGATCAACCCCCCCATGGCAGGCATTCACTTCTGCCCTAAGTGTGTCAGAAAGATCCCGTTCTGTTTCCTAACTCAGGCCAATCCTCCTTTGACTCCAAAATTCAGTGTTAACTAACCAATTACTTAAGAGAGGGGATCTCTCTTCCTTCTGTGGATAGTTCATCTGTTAAGAATCCATTATCATCTGTCTCACTCCCCTTAAGGAGTCCTAGTATAAAAGGGCCAGGGTAGGAATAGGGTAGCTGGCATGGAGGGTCACAAGATCCAGAATGGCTAGGGGTAAAAAAGGATTCCCTGGTTCTTTGGGGGATTCTGCCAAAACAGCTTTATTGACCATTTTTTTTAAAAGGAAAAACACTGAATGGTCTTGAGGATGGTAAAAGGAGACTTGTCTCCTCTTCTGGGTTCCAGAAGCCCTTATGCTATGTTCGGTATTAAGAAAAACCCTGAACAAGTGGAGGATGCTGCTTGTGGCAGCAGGGAGGGAGGACAGATTCCATAGCCAACCCAGAGAATGGCAAACGGTGCCAATCTAAACAAGGCAGGGAACCTCTGTGTGGTGAGTGTGAACGGGCATGTGAATGAGATGGAAAGAGCCTGGGGCTCACAGGCTCCCAACAGCCAGTTCTCGCAGATAGGACTGGGTAAGGCTGCGCAGTTCATCCATGGCATAGTCCTCAGGCATGGGGAGCCGGCCAATGTGGGGAGCCAAGAGACGTAAAGGGACTCGCTGAGGGTCTGGTGTCGAGTCAGAGGTTGTATCAGGAGCATGATGCAGACTCAGCACCACCCGCAGCAGATTGGCCACACGTTTGGCCATGTCTAGAGAGAAAAAGTAGAGTAAGCACTGAGAATGGGTCTGGATACGGGTGGTAGGCATTGAGGGTGGGGTGTACTAATCATAAAAACAGGAAGCAAGAAGGCAGAAAGAGTGGGGAGGCCAGAGGCTTACCCGACTGAGCTAGGCGATCCTTAGCACTGTAACACTGAATCTGCTCTATCCGACTGCACAGTGAAGTCACTTTGATGTGCAACTGCTCTAGGTCATAACCTGAGCAATCCACCTACAAAGAAGCAGAGAAGCCAATTAATCCAAGAGGAGTTCCTATCACTCCAATCCCACCTATAGACTCTATATAAAACCTTGAAACAACAGTGAGATGAGGGAGGGGAAGACCCAAGAAGATGACACAGGGCCAAGCCACCACCATCTAGCGGAGGACAAGGCATTAGTTATGCAGCAATACACAAGAGGAAGGTAACACAGTGTACACAGCGTTGGACTAGGAAAGTCTTGAGGTCCTGAACCATGCAGCAAGCTTTAACACGCACCAAAAATCAAGATAAACTGGGTTCAGAGAGATGGTATGACTTCTCAAGAGCACACAGAAGTAAAAAACGCAGCCCGAACCAATATTTAATTTAGGTTCTCTGACTCCAAGTTTACAGCCCTTTCTCAAACACCAAAAAGGCTGCGTGTGGGGGTGAGGATCAAGAGCAAGACAAGTTATTTGCTCTCAGGAAACTGATAGAAAATAAACAATAAGGCCAGGCGCAGTGGCTCATGCCTGTAATCCCAAAGCACTCTGGGAGGCTGAGGCAGGTGGATCACCTGAGGTTGGGAGTTCTAGACCAGCCTGACCAACATGGAGAAATCTTGTCTCTACTAAAAATACAAAATTAGCTGGGCGTGGTGTTGTACGCCTGTAATCTCAACCACCTGGGAGGCTGAGGCAGGAGAATCAGTTAAACCCAGGAGGTGGAGGTTGCAGTGAGCCAAGATCGCGCCATTGCACTCCAGCCTGGGCAAGAAGAGAGAAACTCCATCTCAAAAAAAAATAAAAAATAAAAAATAAAATAAACAATAAAACATGAAACAGTAATAAATCCTGAAAAATCACAAGCCTTGTAGATAATTTAAACAGGTGGATGTGGCAGAGAGAAACTGGATGGCTACTTGAGGCTGGAGGATAAGAGACACTTCTTTAAGGAGGTCATATTTAAGTTGAGACCTGAGTAACAAGGAGAGGGTTCAGCTTTCCAGGCAAAGAGAACAGCTAAAACCCCAAAAGGTGGGAATTCAAAGGAGATTTACGTGGTAACATGTAGGGTAAGGAGGAGAAGCAGAACAAGATAATACTAGAGACATTTTATATAACAAGAGATCTTTTTTTTTTTTTTAATTTTTTGGAGAAGGGAGGTCTCACTATGTTGTGCAGGCTGGTCTGAAGCAATCCTCCTGCCTCGGCCTCCCAAAGTGCTAGGATTATAGGCATGCACCACCACATCCAGCTATGTGCTGGCATACTGACAGTACTGTGTTTAATCCCTATACTTATCAAGCTACAGTAATTGCTGCTTTACTTGTATATATCTCCCCCACCAAATCTTTACTTTGGTAAGGGCAGAACACATACTGTTTACCTTTATATTCCCCAAACCCACTAGAGTGCCTGGCACACAGTGGGTTCTCAATAATAGGTTGTGTGAATGAATTATTCAATATTCAATGAGAAAGTGGTTTCTTCAAGTGATTATTCAGAAATGATGCTCTTAATTCATACTAAAAGTAGAGCAAACATTGAATTATGCCCATTATGTGCCAGGCACTATACTAGGAGTTGAAACTTTGATGAGGATAATAATAGATAACAATTATCAAGCATTTAGTAGAGGCCAAGGTGGGCGGATCATTTGAGGTCAGGAGTTTGAGACCAGCCTGGCCAACATGGTGAAACCCTGTCTCTACTAAAAATAAAAATTAGTTGGGTGTGTTAGCACACACCTGTAATCCCAGCTACTGGGGAGGTTGAGGCAGGAGGACTGTTTGAAGCCGGGAGAAGGAAGATGCAGTGAGCTGAGATTGTGCCACTGCCCTCCAACCTGGGTGACAGAGCAAAACTCTGCCTTAAAAAAAAAAAAAAAGTATTTAGTACATGAAAGGTACTATGTTAAACACTTTAAGTATATTTTGTTTAACCTTTGTAAAAATCTGTCAGATATGAGCTATAATCTGTACCACTGTCTACCCCACCCACGTTTTTCTTTCAGACAAGAAACAAAGGAGGTGGTTAACTTGCACAACATTACATAGCCAGTGAATTTGGAAGCCATGAATTGAATCTATGAGTCTAATTCCAGAACTTGAGCTGTTAACCTCTATACTCTATTACTTCTAACCTTAAAAGACTTCACAAGGGGCTTATGGCAACCTGGAAATGTGAGTAAGTAACTACAACATAGTCTGACAGGTACACTAGTAGAAAAATGTACTAAGTATCTTGGTAGTAAGAAAGTGCAATTAATTATCTCTGGGGGAAAAGTAGGGAGAAGTAGTGCTAACAGCAACCTAGATGTTAAAGGATGGGTTTAAGTGTGCTAGGTAAAGTGTGGAACATAATATGGTTTGTTAGAAACACCAGAAGTAATTTAGTTTGAGTACAGCAGGCCAGCAAGGCTGGAATGTGAAATGAGTGGTAGGACTAAGGCTGGAAAGGTAAAAACCTCTAAAAGGACTTAAATCCTCTATTTATTATAATAAATTTGGTTTTTGCACCATAAGCAAGCAGTGGAGACCCATTTTATGATTACAAAGACTGACTTTAAGGCTGGGTGCAGTAGCTCATGCCTGTAATCCCAGCACTTTGAGAGGCCAAGGTGGGCTGATGATTTAAGGCCAGGAGTTCAAGACCAGCCTGGCCAATGTGGTTAAACACCGTCTCTACTAAAAATACAAAAATTAGCTGAGTGTGGTGGCCCATCACTATAGTCCCAGCTACTTGGGAGGCTGAGGCGTAAGAATCACTTAAGCCTGGGTGACAGAGCAAGACTCTGTTTCAATAACTATAAAAAAAAGACTGACCCAAGACATTTTAATAAAGACTTAACCATTTTGCAATTTTAAAACCTGCCAAATTAACCATTTTGCAATTTTAAAACATGCTAAATGATGTGTGAAACAACGATCCTGACCAAACCTCCATTCTTAATCTCTCATTTTTGGGTTTTTCACTCAAACTAGGGCTGAACAAGGGAAAGGGACTGTCTATGGACAAGCCTCAGGAATGTCTACTGCACACACTAGTTGGTAATAAACATAAAAAAGCGTTTTTAGGGCTGGGCATGGTGGGTCACACCTGTAATCCCAGCACTTTGGGAGGCTGAGGTGGGCGGATCACCTGAGGTTGGGAGTTAGAGACCAGCCTGACCAATATGGTGAAACCCCATCTTATATATTTAAAAAAAAAAAAAAAAGCGTTTTTAAGTTTCAATACAGCTGTCAAAATGGTTATATCAAATGAGCCTCAGCAAGATGTCCTGCCTGCTTTTACAGTACTATCTCTGCCAATGGGTTCTCAAGTATATACTAAGGCCTTCTGAGGGCTCTAAAGATGTAAGGGCCTGAGAAAAAGAAAATCAGGCAGCAATTTCAGGATCTCAGGTACCTGCTGTATATGGTGGAGCATTTCAATGACTCTAATGTAGTCCAGGTAAACAAGTCCAGATGTTTCCCAATCCTGAATTAGGCTGCTACGCTCTGGAGGTGCCAAGTCTTCCAAGAACCCCTTCAGGTAGCCGTATTTCTCATTAATGATGGCATCTGAAGAAACAAAATATGGAGAACAACGTTTCTAAAAGTACAGAAGACATGGCAGGAAGACAGAAAGCAAGGAGAAATAATGTTGGACTTCAGAATTAAAAGCACATACAGGCATACCTCAGAGATACTGTGGTTTCCATTTCAGAACACCACAATAAAGCAAGTATCGTAATAAAGTCCCGTAAATTTTTTGGTTGTTTGGTTATGTTTATAGTATATTTCTGTTGTCTATTAAGTGTGCAATAATAGCATTATGTCTAAAAACCAACAGACATACCTTAATTAAAAAATATTTTATTGCAAAAAATGTTAACAATCACTTGAGCCTTCAGCATGTCATCTTTTTGCCGGTGGAGGGTCTTGCCTTGATGCTGATGGCTGCTGACTGATCAGGGTGTTGGTTGCTGAAGGATGGGATGGCTATACTAATTTCTTAAAACAAGATAACAATGAAGTTTGCCATATAAATTGACTCTTCCTTTTATGAAAGATTTCCCTGTACATGGCATGCTGTTTGATAGCATTTTACCTACAGTGGAACTTCTTTAGAAACTGAAGTCAGTTCTCTCAAACCCAGCTGCTGCTTTATCGACTAAGCTTAAATAATATTCCAAATCCTTTGCTGGCATTTCAATAATGTTGACAGCATCTTCACCAGGAACAAATTCCATCTCAAGAAACCACTTTTTTTGCTTGTCTATATAAAGCAACTCCTCATGAGTGACACCAGTTCAGTCACATCTTCAGGCTCCACTTCTAGTTATCTTGCTGTTTCCATCACATCTGCAGATATTTCTCCCACTAAAGTCTTGAACCTTTCAAAGTCATCCATGAGGGCTGGATACAGTCTTCCATACTCCTGTTATTTAATGTTGATATTCTGACCTTCTTCCATGAATCACAAATGCTTTTTGTGTTTTTTATTGGGGTCTCACTCTCACTCAGGCTGGAGTGCAGTGGTGCCATCTCAGCTCAATGCAACCTCTGCCTCTCAGGCTCAAGTGATCCTCCCTCCCACTTCAGCCTCCCGAATAGCTGGGACCACAGGTGTGTGCCACCATGCCCGGCTAATTTTTTGTATTTTTGGTAGAGATGGGATTTCACCATGTTGCCCAACCTGGTCTCAAACTACTGAGCTCAAGTGATCCGCTCATCTTGGCCTCCCAAAGTGCTGGGATTATAGGCATGAGCCACCATGCCTGGCCCCAAATGTTTTTTTTATTTTTTCTTTTAAGACAGAGTCTCCCTCTGTCACCCGGGCTGGAGTGCAGTGGTGTGATTGTGGCTCACAGCAGCCTCGACCTCCTGGGCTCAAGCAATATTCCTGCCTCAGCCTACTGAGTAGGCTGAAATTACAGGCACATAACACCATGCCTAGCCAATCACAAATGTTCCTCTCCCCCCACCCACCCAGAGAGCATCTCACTGTGTTGCCCAGGCAGGAATGCACTGGTATGATCATGGCTCACTGTAGCCTCAACCTCCCCAGGCTCAGGTGATCCTCTAATCTCAGCCTCATAAACAGCTGGGAATGCAGGCATGTTGCCACCACGCTCAGCTAATGTTTGTATTTTCTGTAGAGATTGGGCTTCACTATGTTGCCCAGGCTGGTCGCAAACTCCTGGGCTCAAGCAATCTGCCTGCCTTGGCCTCCCAAAGTGCTGGGATTACAGGTATAAGCCACTGTACCCTGCCCACAAATACATCTACAATGGTGAATCCTTTCCAAAAGGTGTTCATTTACTTTCCCAGATCCATCAGAGAAATTGCTACCTATGGCAGCTACAGTCTTATAAAATGTATTTCTTAAATAATAAGGTTTAAAAGCTGAATTACTCCTTAACCCACGGGCTGCAGGGTAGATGTGTTAGCAGGCAGGAAAACAGCATTAATCTCCTTGTACATCTCCATCAGCGCTCTTGACTGACTAGGTGTATCATGGATGAACAGTAATATTTTCAAAGATTTTTTTCTGAGCAGGTTTCAACAGCAGGCTTAAAGTATTCAGTAAACTGAGCTATAAGCAGATGTGCTGTTATCCAGGCCTTGTTCCATTTACAGAACACAGGCAGAGTAGATTCAGCACGATTCTTAAGGGCCCTGTGATTTTTAGAACGGTTAAGTGAGCATTGGCTTCAACTTAAAGTCACCAGCTGCATTAGCCCGAATCAGAGAGTCAGCTTGTCCTCTGAAGCTTTGAAGCCAGGCATTGACTTTTCTTCTCTAGCTATCGAAGTCCTAGGTGGCATCTTCTTTCAATAGAAGGCAGTTTAATCTACACTGAAAATCTGTTTAGTGTAGATACCTTCATCAATGATCTTAGCGAGATCTGGATAATTTGCTGTAGCTTCTCCATCAGCACTTGCTGCTTCACCTTGTACTTTAATGTTATGGAAAGACAGCTTCTTTCCTTAAACTTCATGAACCAATTGCTGCTAGCTTCTGACTTCTCTTCTGCAGTTTCCTCACCTCTCTTAGCCTTCACAGAACTGAAGGTAGGTTAAGGCCTTGCTTTGGATTAGGCTTTTGCTTAAGGAAATGCTGTGGTTGGTTTCATCTATCCAGACCACAAAAACGTTCTCCACATCAGCCAGAAAGATGTTTCACTTTCCTATCATTTGTGTGTTCACTGGAGTAGCACTTTTAATTTCCTTCAAGAACTTTCCTTTAACACAACTTGGCTGTTCGGCAGAGGCTTATCTTTTGGCCTATCTTGGTTTTCAACATACTTATCTCCCTACATCTAATCACTTCAAGCTTTTGTTTAGAGTTGTGCTACTCTTCCTTTCACTTGAACATTTAGAGGCCATTGTAGGGTTATTAACTGGCCTAATTTCACTATTGTTGGGTCTTAGGAAATAGAAGGCCTGAAGAGAGGGAAAGAGATGGGAATGGCAAGTTGAAGAAGCAGAGAACATTTATCAATTCACCATCTTATATGGGTGCAGTTTGTGGCAAGGTGAAACAATTAAAATAGCAACATCAAAGATTACTAATCACAGATCACCATAACAGATAAAATAATGAAAAAGTCTAAAATATTGTGAGAACCAACAAATGTGAAACAGAGACAGACAAGAAGTAAGCACACGCTGGAAAAATGCTGCTAATATACTTGCTCTGTGCAGAGTTTTCCAAACCATTAATTTGTAAAAAATGTAGTACCTGCAAAGTACAGCAAAATGAGATATGTCTGTATTCTGAAATTCTCCAATGGAAAATATGAAGAATTTCTAGTTTCAGGTCCCTAAGGAGATTATTTCTGGTGTTGGACAAAATTCCCATAAGTAAACAAAGAGCTTAATAATAAATGTACATCAAGGATATTTCTGGGAAATGATAACAATATTGCTATGTACCCCTGCTCCTCTACCTCCTTATTCTGGCTAAGCTTCTTCTGCAGAGAGTTTTTGCACAGTGTGATTTGATTCAAGTTGGCCATGTCCTACATTGTCTTATCTCTGGTCTGACTCCATCATGGAAGTTCAGAGGTGGGAAGAATTTTGGGTGATTCTAGATGTGGGCCTCAGGACTCACCAGAAGCTAAGTGCCGGATGATGAGCTTGTGGCAGCGGTTCCAGTGCCCAGCCTTAAATAAATAGAGGGCCTCTAAATGCTTGTCAGATTCCATGTGTGCTCGCACAGCTTTGGCCTCGTGAATCCATTCAGCAGGCACACAGAGCTTCTGGGTAAGGAAAGTCTCCTTAGCCCAAGATTCGGGGGTCTCCAAAAGCTGGCAGTGTCGGGTAAGCAGCTCTCGAACAGCCTTCTCACGTATGCTATAGGGAGAGATAAGCTAGAATAAATCTCATTCTTATTCATGGAGAGGCTGCCCCAGGCAGCTTAGAGTGGCTCTTGAGGCATTCTCTTAAAACTACAGGTCTTTTTGTTTTTGCTCTGTTGCCCAGGATGGAGTGCAATGGCATAACCTTAGCTTAGGTTGCATTCCCTGCTAATTAAATGTCTAGGAGTGGGAGCCAGATGTCAATTTTTTTTTTTTTTTTTTGAGACAAAGTCTCTGTCATCCAGGCTGGAGTGCAGTGGTACAATCACAGCTCACTGCAACCTCTGTCTCCTGGGTTCAAGGGATTCTCCTGCCTTAGTCTCCCAAGTAGCTAGGATTACAGGCATCTGCCACCATGCCTGGGTAATTTTTGTAATTTTAGTAGAGACAGGGTTTCACCATGTTGGCCAGGCTGGTTGCGAACTCTTGACCTCAGGTGATCCACCTGCCTCAGCCTCCCAAAGTGCTAGGATTACAGGTGTGAGCCACTGCACTCGATCTAAACTATGGGTCTTGATCACTTTAAGCTTCACTAAAAAAATCAAAGGCAATCACAACAGTATTAATTTTTTAAAATAACAGAGCATTAATTTCCAAAAATAAAGCATTTTCATGCTCAAAACGTTGAGGCTGGGCATGGTGGCTCATGTCTGCAATCCCACAGCACTTCAGGAGGCCAGAAAGGGAGGATCATGTGAGCCCAGGAGTTTGAGACCAGCCTAGAGAAAACAGTGAGACCCTGTCTCTACTAAAAGTTTAAAAAATTCGCCAGGCATGGTGGCATGTGCTTGTGGTCTCAGCTACTCGGAGACTGAGGTGGGAGGATTGCTTGAGCCTAGGAGTTTGAGGATGCAGTGAGCCATGATTGTGCCACTGCACTCCAGCCTAGGTGACCAAAAAAAAAAAAAAAAATCAGCATCTAGGAGTGGCTTCCAGTGGGAAGAAAATGCTTACCCCAGCTAGGATTTCTTCCTTATTTCCTATCTAGTAACATTTCCTTGCCACCACCTAGAAGATCAAGGACTAGGATAGGAGAATTCTGCTCCACAGAGCAATCCTCTTAAGTTAGTTCCCAACCTTCTCTTTTCCCTTTCTCCCACATGGTCAGTACAAGTAAACAAAGTAGCTTTAAAAGGTAATGTCTCTTCCAGGTCTTTGTTTCTTCTCTCAAGCCATCAACCTTCCTAATTCATTCTCTCTCCACCTCTAGATCAAAGCCTCTTTAAGGAGGTCCTTTAATGCCTGGGCCAAACAACTAGTAATTTAATTTTATATCAAAACTATTCTCATTGTGGACCCTTCTCTGAATTCCTAGGCTTTTTAATGACCCCCACTGTCATCACAATGCCTCCTTTTTTTCAGGAAACAGGATCTGCTTCTCCACAGTCAACTCTGAAACATCAGTCATCCTATCAGCCAGTCTTTCACCATGTGAAATCCCTTATGTCTGTTTTTAAATATACTTAAAAAAATAGCCTGGGGTCATTTCCTTCCCTGTTAAGGGGGAAGAAGAAAGAGAAATTGCTCAATGAGAAGACTCTGCTAGGTGGTTTATACTTCTACTTTTTAATTTCACAATCAACTTTGAACAGGAACTAATGTTATGCTTTTTACAGGCCAAAAAAAAAAAAAAACAGGCTTGGAGAGTATCTTTACCCAAAGTCAAAAGTAAGCTTTATCCTAGGTCAAAGTGAATACATGGTAGATCTAGAATTTAGACCTAATTTCCTTACACACCATACAACACAACAGTGCAGCACAGTGATAAAAGCACAGACTCTGGACGAAAGTTGGAAACCTCACTCTGCCATTTACTAGCTGTGTGACCTTGGAGAAAAGTTAAGCTCTGTGTCTTGGGTTACTCATCTGTAAAACAGAGATAGTAAGAGTGTCTATCTTGTAGGTCATAATGAACATAAAACAGTTAATATATATGGTGTAGAATATAAACATGCATAAAAGCACTTAAAGTACTAAATAAATCTTCATTTTTTTGTAATTATTGTAATATCATACTCTACCATTAACAAAGATCTCCAGCCTTTACCTTGTTCAAGCTGTAGTGAAAAGGCATTTCTTCAGTTCTCTCTCAGGACAGAGAACCAAAACATATACCTAAGCACAAGGTTGTGTTAATAAATAACAATACTATCAAACTTAAGGGTTGGGTCGGTGACAAGGATGACCAAAGAAAAAGCAAGTCAGTGGACAGAGAAAAAGCAGAGGGCTTTTTGCTAACCTACTGCCATGGAGTGACTGAGGCAGCTCAGCCAGCACTATTTTCTGTGTAGTTCCTAAAAATGCCACATTTACCTGAATCTGGGATTCAGAAGAGTCCACAATGAGGAGGATAGTTTTGATCTGAAATTAAGTGACTAGTTCTTTGGCCCAAGCATAATGCTGTTGTACCAATCTGGGCATATCCTCTCATTTCCACTTCATTATTTCCTATTCCAATGTTATAGGTTCTTTGACTCTTACCTCTGGAAAGAATTTCTCTAATCAACGGAGTTCACAGAGATCTCTTTTTTTTTTTTTTTGCTCAGACTGCTGAGACACTTTGTGATAAATACTACAATGTGACACTTAATCAAAGGCAGTTTCATTTTTAACTGGTTTACATGAATACACAAACAGTCTGGGCTAAGGGTTTAACTATCTTGAGGTTTATCAAAACGTTGAATCTAACACACATTCTACACAATTGCTTGCTGAACTGAACCCTAAAAGACTGTGATTCCTTTGGAATTGCCCCGTAGTGCTAGATACATCCAGTGGGTTCAATGGCTTCTCACTCACCATGAGTTGTCAATGTGCAGGAGGACAAAGATGGCCCACTCCCAGAGACCCTCACTTTCCAGCTGGCCAGCATAACTGGCCTGTAGCACACCTTCACACTGCTCTGAGAGATGGGTGTAGTTAAGAGCCCTCAGCACTTCCCACAAGTGCCAGCTTAGGCGGTAGTCCAAAGGATCTGCTGTTATGCTTCGAGGCTCCAGCAGCTGGTTGAGATCATAGTATCTGCAAAGAAAGTGTTGAGAGTCACCATATGCAGCTAGGAGACCGCCTGCAGGATACGTCAACTGTTCTGGTTATGTCTAAGACAATCAAAGAACCTGAGGGTAAAAGCATTATAGGCCTTCTCTCCCTCTGAGACTATGTTTCATCAGACTATTTTATCTCTGGGTTCAGCCAGAATTTAGATCCTATAAAGAAACAAGGCACCTTCTCTTCTGAGGCTGTATGATCTAACAGGTTTGCTGGTAATGGTTTGGTGTATGCATTTTACCATCCTGATAAATTCTTACCCTTCCATTCCTTCATTATAATGTCTATTACTTTACTTAACCATATAAAAATTTAGTTACCTTACTATCTTTTCAGATGGCTCTATAATCTGAAGTTATTGGGTGCTAGTTTGAACAGCTAATTAGTCTTCATAATGATTATTTCCTTCTAGGGCTAGTAATTTTTACCTCTTTTTTTTTTTGTCTTCAGTAGATAACATTCTTTATATAGAAATCCAGGTGCCCTGGGTTTTGAAAGTGTCCCTGCTGTTTATTTATCTATTTATTTGAGACAAAGTCTCACTCTGTCACCCAGGATGGAGTGCAGTGGCACGATCTCGACTGACTGCAACCTCTGCCTCCTGGGTTCAAGCGATTCTCATGCCTCAGCCTCCTAAGTAGCTGGAATTACAGGTGCGTGCCACCACGCCCAGCTAATTTTTGTATTTTTAGTTGAAACAGGGTTTCACCATGTTGGTCAGGCTGGTCTCGAAATCACGACCTCATGATCTGCCCGCCTTGGCTCCCAAAGTGCTGGGATTACAGGTGTGAGCCACCATGCCCAGCCCCTGCAGATAATTTTTTATTTTTCTTTTGCTGGGAGCCCAGGGATTTTAATGGTCCCAAACCAGTTTATTTAACAAGCTCTTAGCTTGCAATTCACATATGTAAGAGTAGTATAAACTAAGATCCCACACCTGCAAGTTTTACAGATGTGAGGATTGGATTACCAAACAATAATTTTTCCTTTTCAACTAAGATCTCAGACATCTCACAACTTCCTTACACCTCCCCCCTATGTAATGAGTAAAGGTTTTCTACATCAGTGCTATTGAACAAAACACTGTGTATCAACCAATTTGAAAGCCACTAGTGACCTGAGACTAGTATATATTTAAAATATAGCTATAAGACCGGGTGCAGTGGCTCATGCCTATAAACCCAGCACTTTGGGAGGCCAAGGTGAGCAGATCACCTAAAGTCAGGAGTTCGAGACCAGCCTGGCCTACATGTTGACACCCCATCTCTACTAATAATACAAAAATTAGCCAGGCGTGATGGCAGGTGCCTGTAATCCCAGCTACTACGGCGGCTGACGCAGGAGAATCGCTTGAACCCAGGAGGTAGAGGTTGTAGTGAGCTGAGATCACGCCATTGTACGCCAACCTGGGCGACAAGAGCAAAGCTCTGTCTCAAAAAGAAAAAAAGCCGGGTGCAGTAGCTCAGGCCTGTAATCCCAGCACTTTGGGAGGCCAAGGCTGGCGGATCACCTGAGGTCAGGAGTTCAAGACCAGTCTGGCCAACACAGGGAAATCCTGTCTCTACTAAAAATACAAAAATTAGCTGGGCATAGTGGTGGGTGCCTGTAATCCCAGATACTCGGAAGGCTGAGGCAGGAGAACAGCTTGAACCCGGGAGACAGAGGTTGTGGTGAGCCCCGAGTCATGCCACTGCATTCCAGCCTGGGTGACAAGGCAAGACTCCGTCTCAAAAAAAAAAGTTAAAAAAAAATTAATTGGCTGAGCGCGGTGGCTCATGCCTGTAATCCCAGCTCTTTGGGAGGCCAAGGCAGTGGGTCACCTGAGGTCAGGAGCCTGGTCAACATGATAAAACCCTGTCTCCACTAAAAATACCGAAAATTAGGCCAGGTGCAGTGGCTCATGCCTGTAATCCCACAGTTTGGGAGGCTGAGGCGGAAGGATCATGAGGTCAACAGATTGAGACCATCCTGGCCAATGTGGTAAAACCCCATCTCTACTAAAAATACAAAAATTAGGGGGATGTGGTGCTGCACGCCTGTAGTCCCAGCTACTCAGGAGGCTGAGGTAGGAGAATTGCTTGAACCCGGGAGGCAGAGGTTGTAGTGAGCTGAGACTGCACCACTGCACTCCAGCCTGGGCAAGAGCGAGGCTCCATCTCAAAGAAAAACAAAAAGAAAAATTAGCCAGGCATGGTGGTGTGTGCCTGTAATCTCAGCTACTTGGGAGGCTGAGGCAGGAGAATCATTCGAACCTGGGACTCGGAGGTTGCAGTGAGCCGATTATCACACCACTACCCTCCAGCCTGGGCAACAAGAGCAAAACTGTCTCAAAAAAAAAAAAAAAAAAAAAAAAAAAAAAAAAAAAAAAGGGAAATTAAATTAATTTAAATAGTCATATATAAACACTGGCTACTCTCCTGGATAATGTGGATAATGCAATTCTGGACCTTTTTTATTTGGCATATGAAAATTTATTACTACAGTGTTTTCATCATTAAATTTTATGATCTTGGTCTTTCCTTCTTGCCTTTGTATAGGGCCAAAGAGAGGTACTGGCCACTTTGATAATCTTAAAGCAGACTTCAGGAATATCACCAACAGCATGACCTTTTTGACCAAATCCAGAAATTCTGGACCATTTTTAAGCAAGAAGGTGTGGCTTTTAGCTAAAGGTTTTAGTCATACTATTTATACATTTCAAAAGAACAAGGCTACATTTACTATCCTATTCTGGCTTTGGTTTGTCTCTTCATTTCTGGTACTTTGAGGTACTCTTTTATTTCTTTCTTTGACATATTTAAAACTGCACATATCTAGGGTACACTATTTTGATGAGGTTTAACATACATAGACATCTGTAAAATCACCATCATGATCAAGAAAATAAACAGTGCTGGGTGTAGTGGCTCACACCTGTAATCCCAGCACATTGGAAGGCTGAGGAGGGCAGATCACTTGAGGTCAGGAGTTCAAGACCAGCCTGGCCAAGATGGTAAAACACTTTCTCTACTAAAAATACAAAAATTAGCCAGGTGTGGTGGTACAGGAATGTATCCCCAGCTAGTCAGAAGGCTGAGGCGCAGGAATTTCTTGAACCTGGGAAGTGGAGGTTGCAGTGAGCTGAGAAGATTATGCCACTGGACTCACAGAGCAAGACTCTGTCTCAAAAAAAAAAAAAAAAAAAAAAAAAAGACTCAATTGTAGCCTCAACCTCCTAAGCTCAAGCGATCCTCTCACTTCAGCCTCTTAAGTAGCTGGGACTATAGGTGCATGCCACCATGCCCACCCAATTTAAGAATTTTTTTTTCATAGAGATGGGATCTCACTATGTTGCCCAGGCTGATCTTGAACTCCTGGGATCAAGTGATCGTCCCACTTCAGCCTCCCAAACTGCTGGGATTATAGGCGTGAGGCACCATACCTGGCCTGTTTTCTAATTACTGAATTTTCAGAGTTCTGATGATACACGTTCTCTATCAAATCTATGAATTGCAAATATTTTCTCCCAGTCTATGGTTTATCTTTTCATTCTTTTAATTGTCTTTCAACGAGAAGTAGTTTTGAAATTTTGTTGAACTCCAATTTACCAATTTTTTCTCTATGAATTGTGCATTTAGTGTCTACCTAAGAAACTTTTTGCCTAACCTACAGTTGCAAAAAATTTCTGCTTTGTTTTCTCCTAGAAGGTTTATATTTAAGTTGAAATTTAGGTTGATAATCCATTATGAGTTGGATAAACAATAAAGATAACCAACGAAACGAGAAGCTCGTTCTTTGAAAGCGTCAATATAATTGCTAAACTCTAGGTAGACCAACCAATAAAAAAAGAGGACACAATTATTGAACACAAATTACCAATATCAAAAGGAAAGAGATGTTGTTAAAGACCCTACAGATATTTAAAATGGTTAACAAGGAAATGTTATTAATAAATTTATGCTAATAAATTTTGTGACTTTGGTGAAACACATTCCTTAAAAGCAATAAATTGGCTGTGTGAGGTGGCTCACGCCTATAATCCCAGCACTTTGGGAGGCCAAGGCAGGTGGATCACTTGAGGTCAGGAGTTCGTGATCAGCCTGGCCAACATGGTGAAACCCTGTCTCTACTAAAAATACAAAAATCAGCCAAGCATTGTGGTGTATGCCTATAATCCCAGCTTCTCAGGAGGCTGACGCAGGAGAATTGCTTGAATCCGGGAGGAGGAGGAGGAGGAGGAGGAGGAGGAGGAGGAGGTTGCAGTGAACCAAGATCGCATCACTGCACTTCAGCCTGGGTGACAGAGCAAGACTCCGTTCCAAAAAAAAAAAAAAAGCAAATAAAAAGGGCAATAAATGATCAAAACTCACTATGAATAAAAAAATCTCATCATTTAAACAAATTGTAAATTTTAGTTACATTTTACTACAATGAAGAGCTATATTAATTCTACATAATTAATATAGTTAAATACTGGCTGGGCAGAGTGACTCACACCTGTGATCCTAGCACTTTGGGAGGCTGAGGTGGGAGGATCACTTGAGGTCAGGAGTTCGAGACCAGCTGACCTACATAGCAAAACTGTATCTCTACTAAAAATACAAAAATTAGCCAGGTGTTGTGGCACATGCCTGTAATCCCAGCTACTCCAGAGGCTGAGGCAGGGAATTGCTAGAACCAGGGAGGCAGAGGCTGCAGTGAGCCAAGATTGCGCCACTGCACTCCAGACAAGGAGACAGAGTGAGACTCGGTCTCAGAAAAAAAAAAATTACATATATATTTAAATACCCTATATTTAAAAGAAATCACCTTGAAGATCTGAAATGAGATGTGAACTATTAGTGTGACTGGAGGAAAAAAAAAGAAAACCTTAAGTATTTCTAATATGATGTTAGAAGACCTCTGCTGTGTGCAATGGCTGACAACTGTAATCCCAGTACTTTAGGAAGGCAGGGCAGGTGGATTGCTTGAGCCCAGGAGTTTGAGACCAGCCTGGGCAATGTGGCAAAATCCTGTCTCTACAAAAAATATGAGAATTAGCTAAGACGCACTCCTGTAGTCCTAGCTACTCGGGAGACTGAGGTGAGAGGACTGTGTAAGCCTGGGTGGTTGAGGCTGCATTGAGTCATGATCATGCCACTGCACACCAGCCTCGGTGACAGAGCAAAACCTTGTCCTTTTTTTTTTTCTGAGATGGAGTTTCACTCTGTTGCCCAGGCTGGAGTGCAGTGATGTGGTGTTGACTCACCACAACCTCTGCCTCCCAGGTTCAAGCGATTCTCCTGCCTCAGCCTCCCGAGTAGCTGGGACTACAGGCGCATGCCACCACCACACCCAGCTAATTTTTCATATTTTTAGTAGAGACAGGGTTTCACTGTGTTAGCCAGGATAGTCTCGATCTCCCGATCTTGTGATCTGCCCACCTCGGCCTCCCAAAGTGCTAGGATAACACGTGTGAGCCATCATCCCCAGCTGCAAAACCCTGTCTTAAAAAAACAAAACACCAACTCTGAGCTAGTTCTAATTACATGATTAGAAATAATAATAGCATGTGCTAATATACTATTGTTGGACACATAAACCACTGTGCATTTCTTTCTTTTTTGGAGACAGGTCTCACTCATGTTGCCCAGGTTGGAGTACAGTGATGCACTCATGTCTCACTGCAGTCTCGACTTCTCAGGCTCAGGTGATCTTCCCACCTCAGCCTCCCGAGTAGCTGGGACTACAGGGCACCATACATGACTAATTCTTTTTTTATTTTTAGTAGAAACAGGGTTTTGTCATATTGCCCAGGCTGGCCTCGAACTCCTAGGCTCAAATGATCTGCTTGCCTTGACCTTCTGAAGTGTTGGGAATACAGGTGTGAGCCACCATGCCTGGCCTGCATTTTTTTTTTGGAGATGGAGTCTCATTCCATCACCCATGCTGGACTGCAGTGGTGCAATCTTGGCTCACTGCAATCTCCACCTCCTAGATTCAAGCGATTTTCCTGCCCCAGCCTCCCAGATGGCTGGGATTACAGGCACCCGTCACAATGCCCAGCTAATTTTTGTATTTTTAGTAGAGATTGGGTTTCACCATGTTGGCCAGGCTGGTCTCAAACACCCTGATCCACCTGCCTCAGCCTCTCAAAGTGCTGGGATTACAGGTGTGAGCCACCATGGCCAGCTGCCTGCATTTTTTTAAGTAACATGTACACACGATACACACACACAAAGCAAGACACTACATGCCCAATAAAATGGTAAAATTTTAAAAACTGCTATCTCTTTAAAATACCAAATTTTAAAGAGCATTTGGAGAAATTAGAGATATTACACATTATTGGTAGGAATATAAAATGATATAATCACTTTTGGGTATGAATGTTCATAGCAGATTTATCAATAGCCAAAAATAAGAAAACCTAACTGTCCATCAACAAACGAACAGATACATAAATCAATCATGCACTCCCACAAAAAAACCCTCGAACTAACTTTTGATACATTACATGAAAAAAACCTCAAAATCATTATGCAGAATCAAAAAAGTCAGGCACAGGGAACATACAGTATGATCTCCCATAAAATTCTAGAACAGCAAAACTAATTTATAGTGTAAAACAACAACAACCACCACCACCACCACCACCACCACCACCTAGTCAATAGGGATTTGAGGTGAAGACTGACTACAAAGGGGCACACGGGAATTTTTCAAGGGTAGTGAAAATATCAGCTTAGTTGTCATGGTAGGTACACTGTCATGGTAGATACAATGCGGTTAAGTACCATAAAACTTATCACATTGCATACTTTATTATATGTAAATTATACTCATTAAAGTTGATGATGAAAATAATGTTTAGACTTCTAATCCTCTTTCCATTCAACTACTATAAGTTACATATGGTAGTTTTATGGACTTAACAGCAATTTGGGGGCATATAAAAGGGAAAAGACCTGGGAAAGGACTCCCCCGGGGTTCATGGACCACTCAAGTGACTATAATGCCTAGCTCTGGTTTACCTGTCACTGTAGAGTTTTAGAAGGTGAAAGCAGACATCTCGAAGTGGTGTCTGTGAGTTCTGCTCCTCCGCTATCACAGAGCCAGAACCCTCCAGATACGAAGGAAGTGGGGAGCAGGCATACCTGTCACTGTCAGAGGTATTCTGAAGGAAGAATTTGGTAAAACAATACATTAGCTCCTAATCAGTTTTACTAAATGCCATCATGTTTCTTTTGTTTCTGAGATGGAGTCTTGCTCTGTTACCCAGACTGGAGTGCAGTGGTGCAATCTTGGCTCACTACAACCTGTGCCTTCCAGGTTCAAGCAATTCTCCTGCCTCGGCCTCCCCAGTAGCAGGGATTATAGCTGTGCACCACCACACCCAGCTAATTTTTGTATTTTTAGTAGAGAGTGTTTTGCCATGTTGCCCAGGCTGGTCTCAAACTCCTGACCTCAGGTGATCCACCTGCCTTGGCCTCCCAAAGTGCTGTGATTACAGGTGTGAATGACTGCACCCGGCCTAGATGCCCTCATGTTTCAAATACTTACACTTGTATTAAGAATAAATAGACAGCCATGTGCAGTGGCTTGAGCCTATAATCCTAGCACTTTGGAAGTGGGAAGACTGCTTAAGCCAAGTAGTTCAAGACCTGCCAGGGCAACATAGCAAGACCTCATCTCTACAAATAAAAAAATAAAATTAGATTTCTTTGTAGTTCATGAGCACAATGATTGCGTGTTCATGCCATGCTTGTGTGAGATGTGCCACCCTTGAACCTTGTGATGACATTGGCACATTACCAGTCTGACATAAAAAGATAAATAAGAAAAAAAAATTAAAAAAAAAAAAAAATAAGCCAGGCATGGTGTTATGCACCTGTGGGCCAGCTACTCAGGAGACTGAGGCAGGACGGTCACCTGAGCCCAAGAAGTCGGGGCTGCAGTAAGCTGCAGTCGCCTCACTGAACTCAAGTTTGGGTGACAGAGCGAGACCCAGTCTCAAAGAAAAAAAAAAGTGATTACACAACCCAAAGGATCCATCAGGGATTTTAAAACGTTTTTTGTTCAATAATGTATTTCATCTCTCTTCAATGGACTGGTAAAGATTTAAAGTAGCCATCACTAAACCCCCATACTTATCTTGCCACAATTCTTAACATACTCAAGTTTCTTAGAGGCAAATTTCAGAACTAAGTTGGAAAATAAACCAAAGCTGAGGTCAGGCTGTATAAAAGGGAATTCCCAGAGAAATAAGACAGCATTAGAAATGAAGAGGAACCCTCTGATTTATAGGCAGGAAAACTGCAGTGAGAAAGTCAACTGCGGAAACTCATGATATTAAATAAAATAAAAACAGACACTTGGAGAAGTAGCCTTGTCCAGAGGAAGAAAGGATAGTTTCCCATGAGATTTCCTGGCTCCATTTCAATTTTACAATACTGTAAAAAAAAAAAGGCAGTTATTTATTAAATATAATTTGATTAGGTTTTTTTCCGCTGCAGAATTTCCCTGACAAAAACGTAACATCCAACAAGATTCTTGCTTGGCTCTACTGGCCACATATACCTGAAATGCTTCTTCATACATGTTGAGAGCCCTAGAAATGGAGGCTGTTGGTGGAAGCAAATACCAAAGATGCAGAGCCAGGGAGCGTTTCCAATCCAACTGAGAGCACACGTTGATTTGCTTCTGTTCTGAGAGCTGCCACACCTGTAGGAGACAAAATCATCACTGTGGCTATATTCTACCTTGTTATTCAAGTAATATTTTAAATGACTGGGATGCCAGTGTTAATGATTCAGATATAAAATATACAAATATAATAAAATCTCACAGCAAGTGAGAGGGTATATTGATTATTTACTTATTTTTATGGACCAACTGATCGATCCATTGAGACAGAGTTGCACTATGTGACCCAGGCTGGTCTTGAACTCCTGGTTTCAAGCAATCCTCCCACCTCAGCCTCCCAAAACATTTGGATTACAGGAATCAGCCACCGTGCCTGGTCCCAGGATTTAAACAAATAAACAATCAGTACTCAAACGAGATGAGAGCCACTGAGAGCAGAGAGGAGGTCTTCTCACTGTTTATGATTATCAATGTATAAAACTTTAAAATCAGGATAAATTCTGACCAGCTACATTTTTATTTCTGAAACTTTAATTTATAATACTTTAAGATGATAATCAAAAAGAGGTAGGCAGTGTTAAGAGAAATGGCTTAAAATAATTATAACCCAACAGCCATAAAATGGAACAGAAGTGACTATAAAAAAGAATAATGCCGGCTGGGCACTGTTGCTCACACCTGCAATCCCAGCCCTTTAGGAGGCCGAGGTGGGTGGATCACCTGAGGTCAGGAGTTCCAGACCAGCCTGGTCAACATGGTGAAACATCATTTCTACTAAAAATACAAAAAAAGGCCGGCTGCGGTGGATCCTGCCTGTAACCCCAGCACTTTAGGAGGCCGAAGCGGGTGGCTCACCTGAGTTCGTGAGTTTGCGATCAGCCTGACCAGCATGGAGAAAACGCTGTCTCTATTAAAAATACAAAAAATCAGCCAGGTATGGTGGCGCATGCCTGTAATCCCAGCAACTAAGGAGGCTAAGGTAGGAGAATTGCTTGCATCTGAAAAGTGGAGGTTGAGGTGAGCTGAGATCATGCCATCGCACTCCAGCCTGGGCAACAAGAGCAAAGCTCTGTTTCAAAAAATAAAAATTAAAAAAAAAAAAATTAGCTGGGTGGGGTGGGACAGGCACCTATAATCCTAGCTACTTGGTTGGCTGAGGCAGGATAATCGCTTGAACCTGAGAAAGGGAGGTTGCAGTGAGCCAAGACTGCACCACTGCACTCCTGCCTGGGCAACAAGAGGGAAACTCCATCTGAATAATAATAATAATAATGCTTCATGACATGGAAAAATATTCATATACAGTAAGTGTTTAAAAAAAGCTACAGGGTTGGTGTGGTGGTTCATGCCTGTAATCTCAACACTTCGAGAGAACCAGGTGGGAGGATCCCTTGAGGCCAGGAGCTCCAGACCAGCCTAGGCAACATAGTGAAACCCTAGCACTATAAATTATTTATTTTTTTTAAAAAAACTTTTTTTTGAGACAGAGTCTCATTCTGTTGCCCAGGCAGGAGTGCAGTGGCATGATCTTGGCTCACTGCAACCTCCGCCTTCTGGGTTCAAGCAATTCTCCTGACTTAGCCTCCTACGTAGCTAGGACTACAGGCTCACACCACCCTGGCTAATTTTTTATTTTATCTTATTTTGTTTTTAGTAGAGACGAGGTTTCACCATGTTAGCCATGATGGTCTCGATCTCCTGACCTCGTGATCCACCCACCTTGGCCTCTCAAAATGCTGAGATTATAGGCGTGAGACACCATGCATGGCCTCTATTTTTTTTTTTTTAACAGATAGGGTCTTGCTATGTTGCCCAGGCTGGAGTGCAGTGGCTATTCACAGGCGCGATCCCACTACTGATCGGCATGGGATTTTTGACCTGCTCTGTTTCTGACCTGGGCTAGTTCACCCCTCCTTAGGCAACCTGGTGGTTCCCCGCTCCCAGGAGGTCACCATATTGATGAACTTGGTGCGGCCACCAGATCGACATAGCGCACTACAGCCCAGAACCCCTGGGCTCAAACAATCCTCCCACCTCAGCCTCCTGAGTAGCTGGGACTATAGGCACGCGCCACCACACCTGGCTAAACTATTTTTTAAATGGGAAAAATCATGAGGCCAAAATTGCCCACTGCACTCCTGCCTAGTCAACCTAGCCACACCCTGTCTCAAAAAAATTAATAAAATAGATGATTTCTGGAAAGATAAGTTATTTATATTGTTTACTGCTATATGATATGGGACATGATAAATTTTAACATTTTAATTTCTATATAACTAGATTTTTTAAAAAGTGTGCATGTCTTTATAATTTGAAAATATTTCTACCAAAAATTAAAAACAAATTGGCAAACGTGTAACACATTTTGTGTAATTGTGCACAATTTACAAAGATCACTCCCTGCCTAAACCTCAAACCAGCTTCAATTTATGAGAACACTGATGTGAGATTATGGTAAAAGTGGAAGATACCGGTTTTCCAGCCAACAGAGCAAAGATGCGCAGTCTCTCATCCTGGATGAAGCAGTCTGCTTGGAGCTGATGCCAATCCACCAACTGCATGGTGAGCAGCTCCCGGATGGACTGGCTACCCACAAACTGAGATAAAAGAAGAGCAAGACGATGATCACCTATAAGAGAAATAGAAGTTTTTTTGGTTATTACTAAGGGTTTATGAACTTGGTCAAATACTTAGGGGTATTATTTTTATTTCTTCTAGCCTTCAGGAGGGAGGACTTAACACTGGTGACTCTTTTCTGCAGTAGTGCTAAAGTATTGATCAAAATGTATTTTCTGCTTGGATAGAAAATTGCAGCCAGGCACTGTGGCTCACACCTGTAATCCTAGCACCTTGGGAGACCAAGGTGGGCAGATTACAAGGTCAGGCGTTCGAGACCAGACTGGCCAATATGATGAAACCCTGTCTCTACTAAAAATACAAAAATTAGCTGAGCGTATTGGCATGAGCCTGTAGTCCCAGCTGTTCTGGAGGCTGAGGCAGGAGAATCGCTTGAACCCAGGAGGCGAAGGTTGTAGTGAACCGAGATTATGCCACTGCACTCCAGCCTTGGGGACAGAGCAAGACTCCGTCTCAAAAAATAAAAATAAAAAAATAAAAAATAAAAAAAACCCAAAAAGTGGTAGTAAAAGCTTTTAGTAACCTAAAAGGCAGTACCCTACCAAAGCTTTAGCCTTGGAGTCAGAAGAAAAAGGACAAAAGTGGAGTTTATGAATGAATAGACCTACGAATCTGACTTCTGGCACACCTTAAGAGCCTCTCCCACTACATGTTGGTGTCTTGCTGAGCATAACCTTTTTTTAATGATTCATAATCATTATGAGTTCATACAAGATCAATCCCAAACACAAACTCTCACTGTACAAATGTAAAAAGACCATAAAGGGTACCAGGCTGAGGCTGGGTGTGGTGGCTCATGCCGCTAATCCCAGTATTTTTGGGAGGCTGAAAAAGGAGGGCTGCTTGAGGCCAAGAGTTTGAGACCAGCCAGGCCAACATAGAGACTCCATCTCTATTTAAAAAATAAAAAATAAAAAAAGATAGTACCAGGCTAAATGTGTAGTGATAGTGGAATGCAACAGGCCCTTTAAATATCTTACTAATTTTAGCTTTTCCTGTGATTTGTTCCTTATAATCCCAAAAGTAGCCAAACCCTTCATTCAAAATAAATCCAGTTGATGGCTCCAATTAGTTGGCTTTGGATAAATTAAGTTCCAACAATCAAGGATTGACCAAGGATCTAATCATATTAAATTAAGCTGAACTATGATATCCTGTAGTCTAATCAAGATTTATGGCCAGGCACAGGGGCTCACGCCTGTAATCCCAGCACTTGGGAGGCCAAGGTGGGTGGATCACTGGAAGTCAGAAGTTTGAGACCAACCTGGTCAACATGGTGAGACCCTGTCTCTACTAAAAATACAAAAAAAATTAGCTGGGCATGGTGGTAGGTGTCTGTAATCCCAGCTACTCGGGAGGCTGAGGCAGGAGAATCACTTGAACCAAGGAGGTGGAGGCTGCAGTGAACTGAAATTGTTCCACTGCACTCCAACAGCCTGGGTGACAGACTCTGTCCGAAAAAAGAAAAATTTATATCTAAACAGTCATTAAGCACTTGCTGAATTGCCTCATTAATGAAAAAAAACTTAAAAAAGTAAATATATGCATATAAAGTCCTTTAAAAAAGCCAGTGAATACCTCAACTCAGAAATTCAATTTCTAAATATTTACTTGGATGAAGTGAATTGATACACATTTTGTAGCAATTCAGAGTATTGCTTATAGTTTAAAAAAAAAAAGTCTCAATGTGAAGGAATAAATTTGTTAATATGGGCCATTTATACACAAAAGAATGCTAAGAAGCATTTGATAATTATCTGTATTATAGGGCATTTGTAATGTGCCACATGAAAAGAACACAATACATAGCAGGATATCATCTTTGAAAAGTTTACATGTATATGTCACACTATGCACATATTTGTATATATTACAGAGTAAAGAGCTAAGTACAAATTGCACATTAAAATGTTTGCAGTGAGCAGCAGTCACAGGATTTGGGTGATTTTTGACTTATAGCTTATTTATGTTTTCTAGTTTTATTACAAATGTAATATAACGTAAAATTTAAATTTTAATAAACAATGTTTAAGGTCTTAAAAAGAGAATTAGAAGACATAGTTTGGCTGGGTGCGTTGGTTCATGCCTGTAATTCCTGCACTTGGGGAGGCAGAGGCAGGTGAATCACCTGAGGTCAGGAGTTTGAGACCAGCCTGACCAACATGGTGAAATCCCGTCTCTACTAAAATACAAAAATTAGCCAGGCATGGCAGCGGGCGCCTGTAATCTCAGCTACTCGGGAGGCTGAGGCAGGAGAATTGCTTGAACCTGGGAGAACGAGGTTGCAGTGGGCCAAGATCATACCATTGCATTCCAGCCTGGGCAACAAGAGCAAAACTCTGTCTCCAAAAAAAAAAAAAGGTAATGGTTCCTACTCTACACGAACCAGCAATCTTCCTGGGAAGTCCACCATTAACACTCACAGGCTAGAAGCCAAAGAGAAATCCACAATTAGGGAGGAGGGATAGGAGGCACTCAGTAGGAAGGGGGAATGGGTGCAGAGAAGGACCATATTCTTTCCCTACCTGACTGCTGGGCCAGAGAGCAGGCCTCACTGATCCTTTTGCCTGTGAGGTAGCTGAATACAGCCTCTACAGGGCTGTTTTTTTGGGTTAAGGAGACTTCCTCTTCAATCTGCGGTGTGGCAGTATGCGACAGCCAGCGGGAGAAAGCTCTTCGCCGCTCTAGAATTTGAATGTATTTATTGGGTTCATCTAGCTGGCTGTCAAGCTCCTTCAGGTGGCCCCATAACGCTTCACATAATGTCCATGTCAGGCTCCAGTGCTTCACAACTAAGGCAGGAACAGAAAAACTGCTATGAGACAAAGTCTTACAACAGCTTCACAGAAGGCATCTAATTATGATGCTAAAAATACATAAATTAATAGACATCTCAAACAACCACTCAAGTCAATTACCCTCAATCTGTCTCTACCTCACTCAGTTTCGTCTTACAATTTCCTGAAGTACATGGTATACATAAATGCTTGCTCACACATGTATGTGGTTCTTATATAACAAATGTAACTGTTAAACAGGTTCCCCAAGTCTAATTATGACTAATGTAATCTCAGATGATATCTAATTTGATCAAATTCTGTCTACAAAATCCAATCTAAAAAAGTACTTTATCATTTAAGCCACTTACAAGTATGCACCGGTAAAATAACTTACACATTTGAAAAGATGATGAGATGGTTAAGTAAATACAAAGAACTGAATGAACACAAATCCCAAAATGTGTGGCATAAGACATTCTAAAACAACCTATTATTCAATAAAGGTGATTTGCTAAACACTGTTTGAAATACTAACAAATTAGAAAACCCCTTTATCAAAGTATTAATTCAGAAAAACATGATCACAATAGACAGAGAAAGGTAATAGAGAAGCAAGGAAGAATTACAGGAAAGTTGTTGAGAAGACCAATAGTACTTGAGCTGGACATGGAAGAATGGATAGGATTTAGAAAAGCAAGAAGGAATGTATCTCTCTCCCTATGTTTTCTGGGTTGGATAAGAAATGCAATTTTATAAATGCAAAGATTTGACTGGCAACTATTTTTTGTGGAAGAATTTGTACATTAACAGGTACAAAAACAAAGTGACAAGAACACACTGACAATTTTTTCTTGCTTGGGAATCTGCTTAAACTCAACCTCAGAAAATGACAAGCACAGGCATTCACCTACTAGATTGGTGTCAGGAAATTCAGCCCCCTGTGAACATAATGCTAACACCCCTATGACTGGTACATCAAAGATTAGAGACAGTGCATACTCACTTTGTGCTTCTGGTAAGTCTCCTGATGCTTCTTTAACCCAATCTGCATAGTCATGAATGACAGCAACTCCCGGATTGGGGACAATGAGAGGACACAGTTCATCCACATGGACAGTGCTGTGTTTTAATTTGAGCTCCAGAGGTGTCTGGTATAATTTCATGTCTTCATCTGGCTTCCTTTGTCGCAAACTGAGTTTTTCTAAGTGAACTTTGAATGGGGACTCAGTTAGGCTACAAGAGCAAATGAGGAATAGAATAGAAAATGAACATAAAACAGAAGCTAGGATTTCACTTCAACCAAACCACTGTTTCTTTTTATGATTACAAACAGAATGCAAAACATTTCACTGTGCTTTTAAAGAAATTTTGCTTCTTAAACTACACCGAACTTATCTGCTATATGCTGGAAATAAAAATTATCTGACCAATGCATTCAGAACACAAAAGCTTCTTAGGCCAGGTTATAACAAGCATGAGAATCATAACAGATTTAGAACTGGCTAAAACTCAAGCGCCAAAAGTTATTGTGGGATACCTGTTTTGCAAATTATACTTGGATATCAAAAGTCACGAGGCTAAGCTTATACATACTAAAGAACTGACTGTAAATTACAATGAGCATATAGCTAAGCTGGCCTGAATCCAAATTTTTTTTTTTTTTGAGATGGAGTCTACTCGGTTGTCCAGGCTGGAATGCAGTGGTGTGATCTCGGCTCACTGCTACCTCTGCCTCCTGGCTTCAAGTGATTCTCCTGCCTCAGCCTCCCAAGTAGCTGGGATTACAGGTGTGCACCACCATGCCCAGCTAATTTTTGTAATTTTAGCAGAAATGGGGTTTCAACATGTTGGCGAGGCTGGTCTCGAACTCTTGACCTCAAGTGATTTGCCTGCCTTGGGCTTCCAAAGTGCTGGGATTACAGGCATGAGTCACTGCGCCTGGCCCCTTGATCCAATTTTTAAGATTGACATTAATAACCTTCAAAATTCACAAGATGACATGTAACCTAGAATTAATAGCTAAACTTAGGATCACTCTTAATTGTGAGGTTCAAGAGACATTGTTGTTTTTCATTTTTTCAAAGTCATTTTAAAAATGAAGGATAGGCTGGGCAGGGTGGCTCACTCCTATAATCCCAGCAAGTTAGGAGGCCAAGGCTGGAGAATTACTTGAGCTCAGGACAACATGGTGAAAAGCCCACCCCTACTAAAAACTGGCCAAGCATGGTGGTGTGTACCTGTAGTCCCAGCTACTTGGGGGACTGAGATATGAAGATCACTTAAGCCCAGAAGGTGGAGGCCTGTGCCACTGCACACCAGTCTGGATGACAAAGTGAGACACTGCTCAAAAATACGTAATTAAGGTCAGATGAGGTGGCTCACGCCTGTAATCCCAGCACTTTAAGAGGCCGAGGCAGGGGAATCACCTGAGGTTGGGAGTTCGAGACCAGCCTGACCAACAAGAAGAAACCCTGTCTCTACTAAAAATACAAAATTAGCCAGGTGTGGTGGTGCATGCCTGTAATTCCAGTTGCTTGGGAGGCTGAGGCAGGAGAGTCACTTGAACCCGGGAGGCTGAGGTTGCACTAAGCTGAGATTGTGCCACTGCACTCCAGCTTGGGCAACAAGAGTGAAACTCTGTCTCAAAAAAATAAAATAAAAAATAAATAAATGAATATGAAGGATAACAGGTGATCATCTTCATTTAATGTGTAGTAAAGACACAATTTGTTATAATTATAAAAAATATGAAATGTTACATATTTTACAAAGGACACTGAATACATACTGCCTGATAGCTACCAGAAAAATTTATACATAATCTGTAAAGCATATATATTTATTAAACATATAAAGTATAGGCAATACTATACCCACATATGCGTACTTGTTAATAGTGGGGATGGTATAGTGTAACTATATATGAACAGTTGTAACCATATATGAATAGACTATAACATACATACATATTTAAAGAATGTCCAAATACTTACATATGGATTCTCCACAGTTCATACAACTACTTTATGAAAAGACACAGAAAATGTGCTTAATTGAGAATATCATTTATATGTGAAGAAATCACAAATAGTTAAGCAATGAATTTAAAAAAAAATAGCTAATTCAATAAAAAGGCTGAAAAGCAAAGGAATGCTGCAGCATTAGCCTTGGGTCTCTTACTTTTCCAACCAAAGTTTAGTCATTAGATAAATATTATATATGCTTCATAATTTCATGATACAGTCATATTAATCATTTGTTTATAATTACACAAATATCTTCTATTTAAAATTGGGCCGGGTGCAGTGGCTCCCGCTTGTAATCCCAGCATTTTGGGAGTCAGAGGTGGGTAGATGACCTGAGGTCAGGAGTTCAAGGCCAGCTTGGCCAATATGATGAAACTCTGTCTCTACTAAAAATACAAAAATTAGCTGGGTGTGGTGGCACGCGCCTATAATCCCAGCTAATCAGGAGGCTGAGGCAGGAGAAGAGCTTGAACCCGGGAGGCGGAGGTGGCAGTGAGCTCAGATCGTGCCCACTGCATCCCACCCTGGGTGATAGAGCGAGACTCCATCTCAAAACACACGCACATACACACTCACGCGGAATATAGAAAGATCACAAAGCTGGGCCCTAACCTCCTGATAATGAATAGTTTCTTTCATCTATCATGTTGCCTTTCTCCAAAAACATCAAGAAGTTTGACTCACGATTTAACAGCTCCTGAATTGGGCAGAAATCCATACTCCACAGAATCAGCAATCTGATGATTTTCTAGTTCATGAGAGCCATTCAGCTGTTCTCCACTGTTAGCAAGAGTCCAGTTGGGGCCCCAACCAACACGAAATGAGCGTCCCATGAATAGGGCCATGTCCATCAAGAGTTTTCCCTTGCCATAGGTGACAGACTTTTCGAGAGGGACTAGGCCTAGTTGCCTACGTGTACCCACTGTTTTCAACGGAACTTCAGGGGCTGGGCTGGGCATTGTGAACACAGAAGCCAGGGGTGGAGGGACAGACCAAGAGGATGTACATGGGATATTAATTAAAGATGCTGTTCTGGGAGTACGACATTCTTGCACAGAGGCACTTGGTGAAAGAAAAGCTCCACTAGTAAATTTTGATTGTAGTAACCCACCAACTGAAATGAAGAGGGAATAAGGGGGGAAAAGACTATTACAAAACACAAGCTATTGTTTCTTGAATAATAACAAAAATCAGTAAGGCTGAAATCATTCAATGTTTTATCAAACTATTTATATCAGATGTGGATGATGACCAGAAACAGGCTATGTCAGATTTTGCACAAATTACTCTTTGAACTAGGAAATCAGGTCAAGAATTCTAATGATGATGATATCAACAACAATAATAAAAGCAATAACACTATTACCACGATTTAAAAAGTGATCTAGCATGTATATGCAGCAGACTCAGTATGAGCCATCTGTGTATGTTATTTCATTTCACTCTACAAAAATTTTAAATGATTATCATTATTATCATTCTCCAATGTTTATGTGAGAAAACTGAGCACAGATAAGTGATTTGTCCAAATCCACAAAGCTACTAAGTGACAGGACTAGGAGATAAGCCCAGGTAAGTCTGGCACCACTGCTGATGCCCTTGTCACAATTCTAAAGGTAACCATTTCTCAGGACATATACAAGTAAGATCAAAACTCAAATTCCTGTTCTACTCTAAACAATGCTACAATCAATGAAATAAAAACACACTAGGTATCTATCTTATAATTGCACATGTGACTTTCTAAAAAACAGTTATTTAAAAAAAATTTTTTTAACATTTAAATTTTTAATCTAGCTAGCTAGCTATTATAGGGATGGAGTCTATGTTGCCCAGGCTGCCCTCCAACTCCTAGCCTCAAGCCATCCTCCTTTCTCAGCCTCCTAAAGTGCTAGGATTACAGGCATGAGCCACTGTGCCCAGCTGAAGGACATTTCTTATTACTAGTGCTTGTTGCCCAATTTTATATGGCTTTTGTCTAAAGCATGGAGTTAAGAGTTATTAAAGTATGAGATTTTCATGCAGTATCCATTATGGAAAAGGTTATTAAGAATGTTTAACTGAGACTTTATAGGTTAAAATATTTTTTTTTCTTTTTTTCCTCTACAGCAAAGGGAAATTAAAAATATTTTTAAAAAGCAAAGTTGATAATAAGGGAATTCAAAAGAATTGAAAAATAAATATTTAGTTTTTAAGGCAATATGAACAAATGTCTCTCTGCCACCTCCTCTGGCTTTCAAAATATTTGAAACTACATCTGCTTAAGTTCTTTGCTGATAATAAAACTTTACTTCCAATCTTACGTAGTTACGAGCCCACTAGAAAAGGGAAAACTTTAAAATCAAATATGTAATCATTTCCCTGGGAATTTTAAAAGATTTAGAGAAAAGTAGAAATGTGACGTGCTCTGTGCATTATGAGAAATAATACTTGTCCCTAGAAGACAAGGCAGTGTTGTCACAGGACTGCACCAAAAAAGTACAATGCAGGACAACTTGCTGAACTAAGTAACACATATAAAAATTAGGAAGTCAGAGCTTACTATCTAATCCACATTCATAAGCAAACAAAAATATCAACATAAACAAAGCACAAATGCTTTTTTTTCTCCATACACTTCTGCATCTGCACAGAGGTAATCATAGTTCTTAAAAACTGGCCCCTCCTGCCAGGTGCGGTGACGCATACCTGTAATCTCAGCACTTTGGGAGGCTGAGGCAGGATGATCACTTGAGGCCAGAAGTTCAAGACCAGCCTGGGCAAGATAGCAAGATCCATCTCTACGAACATTTAAAAAAATAATTAGTTGACAGTGGTGGTATATGCCTGCACTCCTACCTACTTAGGAGGCTGAGACAGGAAGACTGCAGGAGCCCAAGAGTTCAAGGCTGTAGTGAGCTCAACTGCATAAATGCACTCTAGTCTGTGCAACAGAACAAAACTCTGTTTCTAAAAACAAAAAACAAAAACCTGGCTACTCTTAATGAACACTTATGAGTAAAATTTCTCTTAGCATCCTTATGTCACAGGTCTAGTTGTTTGGCAGATACTTGTTAGAGAAGTCCACTTGGGTTAGAAGACAAAGGTGAAAAGCAGGACTTGATGACTCTATAGCTTTCTTGTAAAATAGCATATTTTATACTGTACCTAGTGAACGAGTTTTCGATGAGTGGGATGCTGAAATGGGGAGTCTGGGAGAACAAATTTCTTGAGAAGTATCTGCTTTGGAAGGAAGGCGACTGAAGCGTTGATCCAGTGCCATATCTACATCTTCTTCCTCAGTAAGCAATGATGCTTTCATGATCTAAAAAGGCAATATCTATAGAATAAATGTGCTTCCCAGAATCAAAAGGCCATACCAAAAAAAATGTTGTTTTTTTTTTTTGGTATGGCCTTTTGGCAGTTTACAACAACCAAAAATACTGCTCCTTCTCAACGCTGTATACAGAGGTAGTATATTTGTGTGATGGATGGACTCCATTACACTGTATGTGCTTGAAAGGCAGAAGTCATATAATACTCCTCTTCTTCGTACAGCATCTTGCCAGAGCCTGGCACACAGGAGTTGCTATGTTTGCTGATAAAATAATTTTAAAGTCAAACATAAATCAGGTTAAACACATAACATGCTGAAAGGCATTGGGATAAACGGAAGTAAAGACATAGCTTAAAGAAACTTGTGCTACCAGGTTTTAAAATTTTTTAATTTTGCGGCACACTTAAAAGTACCCTCTGATGTAGACAAAGTAATATTTTATAGAGAAAAATCAGTACTCACTCAGTATAGATGTTAAATGACTTGCCTGAAGTTACAAAGTAATAAAGTTACAAAATTGGGATTGGGGCTGGAAGTAGTGGCTCATGCTTGTAATCTCAGTACTCTGGGAGGCCAAGGTGGGCAGATCACCTGAGGTCAGGAGTTCAAGACCAGACTGGCCAACAGGGTGAAACCCCCATCTCTACTCAAAATACAAAAAAAAAAAAAAAAAAAGTAGCCAGGTGTGGTGGCACATGCCTGTAATATCAGCTATTCTGGAGGTTGGGGCAGGAGAATTGCTTGAACCAGGGAGGCGGAGGTTGCAGTGAGCTGAGATTGCACCACTGCACTCCAGCCTAGGCGACAGAGCAAAACTCCATCTCAAAAACAAAACACAACAAAACTGGGATTGGAACTAGGTCTCTGGATTCTAATGCAGTTAAAACCAGAAGCTCTATCTACTAGTTCTCAATATAGCCTTCTCTCCTTGAATAAGAAAATGAGGCCCAGACATTGGCCAAATTCTTGTATTTTTTCTTCCATTACAGTGAGCACTCAATGGTCTTAATAACCAAGAAATAGACCTGATCCTAGGCAATAGAGATAAAACATTAGTTTGGTTTTCTGTCGTAAAAAAGATGGTTTAGGACTTCACCTGTAAGACATGTGGATTAATTCCCAGTGAAGATGCAATATGTGTTGAGGCAGATACAGGTTCCTGATCCTCAGGCATGCTCTCTTCTAACATGGTATCCAAAACTGGCTCCTGGGTGATATCTACCATGTCACTGTCCAGTTCCACAACCCTCCCTAACTGCTCCACCTCTGGGCTCTGGCTCTGTAGACAGCAGAAAGATCAGGAAAGCAGCATTAAATTACACCAAACAGACACAAAGATTCTAAATCAGATTTACTTTATTCAGAATATGATATAGCAATTATTGGATTCGGCCCATTCTATGATGAAGTAAGGTAGCAGATTTGCTAGAGTGATTTAAAATCAATTACCCCAAGATAACCCTTATAAAAGTACTTGGATCCAAATAAGTATTCATGGAATCATCCCATTCTAATATTATGACCTGGTGTCTGTCTGGGACCTAAGCCAGCACCCATAGTGAAACAAAAGGTGGTCTTCAGAGTCAAAGATTATGCTTTACTTGATCTAGCTAGCAACTACATTTTCTGGTTTACACAGAGTCACTGTTTCTCCTAATACTGTCTTATAGCCAGAAGACACTGGAAAGAGAAAAAAGGTACAAATATCAAAATTTCCAGTAACTTTGCTTTTTCTTAAAAACATTTAGAAGTAAATTTCTAGTCAACACAATCCTGGGTCTAGAATTTAACTTTTAGGTTATTGAATCCTAAGGTTAGCTGGGCTCTACTTGTGCAGTACCATGTAAGATATGAGGACTACCTACTCTTCCAAAAAACAAAATAATAATATTAGGAACAGTTTTAATCTGGGAAGAATCCCTTTATGTTTAAAAATGTCAACATTTATTAAGCAGTTTTGGGTTTTATTTTAGAAGGAGTTTTGCTCTAGTCGCCCAGGGAGTGCAATGGCACGATCTTGGCTCACTACAACCTCCTTCTCCACACCACACCCAGCTAATTTTTGTATTTTTAGTGGAGATGGAGTTTTACTACGTTGTCCAGGCTGGTCTCAAACTCCTGACCTCAGGTGATCCACCCATCTCAGCCTCCAAGAGTGTTGGGATTAGGCGTGAGCCACAGCGCCCAGCCTATTAAGCAGTTTTAGAGACAACTATGACTAACACTGTATGATTTAAAAGGGTAAACACTCATAAAGCTGAAACATATTGTAAGTCAATTATTACAGTATAAATTCAATTACCTACGTCCTAAAATGTTAGCAAACAACTAAGCCAATTTCTGAAATATTTTCAAACCAAAAACCCTCTAGGCTGGACGTGGTGGCTCATGCCTGTAACCCTAGCACTTTGGGAGGTCCATATGGGACCAGCCTGGCCAATATGGTGAAAGTCCATCTCTACTAAAAATACAAAAATTAGCCGGGTGTCCTGGCGCGTACCCGTACTCCCAGCTAATTGGGAGGCTGAGGCAGAAGAATTGCTTGAACCCAGGAGGTAGAGCCTACAGTGAGCAGAGATCACGCTGCTGCACTACAGCCTGGGCAAAAGAGAGACTCCATCTCAAAAATAAATAAATAAATAAATAAATAAATAAATAAATTTTAAGAAATGTGGGAAAACTCCTACTTCATAAGTTCCCTACTATGTTAACTTTTAATCAAATTCATCTTAAAGAAAAGGCCTGTTATTTCCCATCGTCTGTCAATCTGGTCAGTATGACACCCTGTTAGGTTCCCAAAATGCCCATTTATACCTACTTTATACTGTGTATTATAAGTTACTATAATTTCTTGAATATACAGATATATATATTTGGCTCAACAGATTGTAAAGCCTTGGTAAAATGGTTTATGGCTTACTGTTTTCTGTATGTAGCACATCATTAAGTTCAAAATTTATTGAACATTCGCTTAGTTATTTCTACTACCTAATGCAGTGCTTGGCACATGGTAGAGAAAGCAGTAAACTATAAAAAGATAAAAAGGTGAGTGAGTGGGAGGAAAGGAAAAATGGGGAGGGGGAGGGGTAGACTGGTTCCAATTTACTATGCTACTCAACGAAGTAATACTGCCAATACCAAGAGATGCTTACCTTGAATACTCTTTCAGATAAAATGAGAGGATTTCATCAAATAACTAGATTAGAGACCTAAGGGACTTATCATATGTTTATGAAGAATGCTAAAGGTAAGTTTTTATTTACTCTACTCACACAGACTTCAAAGCTACAAGATAGCAACTAAGTGGTCAAGGGGAAAGGGAATTACTATGAAACTATGGTTAAGTGGCTAGAATACCCTATACATAAATTTTGTTAAAGTATATTTAAGTAATTGCAATAAACTCCCCAAAGCTGTCTGTGTACTTATTTTCCTGGATACCTTGGCAGATCAGGTATCCTTTCAAAGCCAGTCTTGGAAAGAAAAGTATACTTAAAAAAAAAAAGATGGCTCAGAAGTAATTGAGCAAAGGGAAGAGAAAGCCTACTGTCTATGGAAAAGAAAGGCATGTATAAGCAGCAGACAACTAAGACACCATTTTAGCTCTCCCTTTCCTACAATATAATCTCTTGAAGACAGGATCATATTTGTTTCTAAATAACGGCATGACCCCTTACAAATACTAACTACACAAATTATATCTGTAAAATGATTGTCTAAATATATGGAGGGTGAGGTTTCACAAGTGAAACCTTCAATGACCCCAGATATCTCAAAAGACTATTCCTCATAATAGGGCTGTCAATACCTAAAGATACAGCATCGCTTAATTCAGTAGGAAAAGTAAGATATATCAAGACACCCTTATTCAACAGAGTGAATGGCAAGTCCAAGGTCAAACAGATATTTAAATAATTCACACTGTCCTCTCAGACAAATAATTTGATTCAATATAACTACTACTGTTGCCTGCCTGAAAAAGAACTAGTTGTTTTCTAACTGTAAAGGATGTTTTAGGCTGGGCGTCATGGCTTATGCTTGTAATCCCAGCACTTTGGGAGGCAGAGGCAAATCACTTGAGCCTAGGAGTTCAAGACCAGCCTGGGCAACATACTGAGACCCTCCTCTCCACAAAAAATAAAAATAAAATATTAAAAATATATGGATTGATTGGATCAATTTAGAGAGCAGCCATTTTATTTCAAATTAAAGTAAAATGAAATAAAATTTTCTTCTAAACACTGATCCCTTTTATCCTTCAAAAAAGTTTTTAACTTATTTAGGCAGGGTGCTGTGGCTCCTTGGCCTGTAAGCCCAGCACTTTGGGAGGCCAAGGCAGGATACTCATTTGGCCAAGAATCTGAGACCAGCCTGGACAACAGAGCAAGATCCTGTCTCTAAAAAATAATAAATAAATAAATAATTAAATAAATAAATTAGCTGGCATGATGGCATGAACCTGCAGTCCCAGCTACTTGGAAGGCTGAGGTGAGAAGGACTGCTTGATCCCAAGAGTTCAACCAGCCTGAGGAACATAGGAAAACTTTGTCTCAGAAAAAAAAATTAAAAAAAAAGTATGACTTATTCTAATGGATTCACTGAGTGAACAATGCTAAGTTTCTGAGCAGGCCAATTAGCCTGCCTTGATGTTACTGAACACAAGTTACACTCAGTTATAAGGCTGAGGTAAAAACCTACATGTATCTCTACCTGACTGTCAAAAGCCTGAGATCTTTAAACACAGTTTTGAAACCTGATTGCATATTTCAATCACCTGGGGAGAAGCATTAGCATATAAACATGCCTGAGCCCCATGCCAAATCTGTGGAATCTAAGTCAAGCTTACCAGGGCATTGATGCAGCCAGCTGGAAATTGAATTCCAGACCAGGATTTTGAAACTAATGTTCTAACCACAGAACAAAATATTTCTGCAATTGCCTTAATTCATCTGTGTGACTAAGGTTTATCTGCCAACATTTTCTCTAACCTAAAAGGTATAGGAGAGAAAATCACATGAAAATTAAGTTACCTTTATGTTTCCTGGTTGCTTAGACTTACTTGCTTTTTTTTTTTTTTTGTGACGAAGTCTTAATCTGTCACCCAGGCTGGAGTGTAGTGGCATGATCTCTGCTCACTGCAACCTCCTCCTCTCAGGTTCAGGCAATTCTCCTGCTTCAGCCTCCCGAGTAGCTGGGATTAGAGGCATGCACCACCATGCTCAGCTAATTTTTGTATTTTTAGTAGAGACGGGGTTTCACCACGTTGGTCAGGCTGGTCTCGAACTCCTAACCTCGTGATCCTCCCGCCTCGGCCTCCCAAAGTACTGGGATTACAGGTGTGAGCCACTGTACCCGGCCTTACTTGCTTTTTTTTTTAAGAGCAAAAGCAAGGCTTAAGAACTAACTGGAAAGGGGACTGAGGATATTATACAAAAGGTAATGGAACAAATGTGACCATTTAACAAAAAACACACATCTTCCTAAATACCTAAAGAAACAGGCCTCTCTCCCAAGAAAAAAAGTTGAAATTGTACAATCAACCTCTTTAAGGGGCCAGGTGACAGTATGCAGTCATCTTGACACAGATATAAGACTGCTGTCTGTTTCCAGTTTACTCAAATGGCTCAAGTAGTTTCTCCATGCCAAGTAAAATGTAGGGTCTTTGGTGCTAGTAACAAATCACTGGCATTTCCCATCCACCTCACTTGAGTCACTGAGCAATAAATATTAAAGAATTCTCTAGAGTCTCACATTTCTGCTCCAACATACCAAGCCCAAGGCCTTCAAAAATAATGCAAGTAAACAAAACCTAAAGTCTAGACATCTAAATACCTCTATCCATTTCTCTCATTTCTGCTCTTCCCAACCAAAAGGTCAAAGACCATTTCCACTTCCTCAGTCAAAGCTACTTGCCCATTTTAGGCCAGGCACGGTGACTCACACCTGGAGTCACCAGCACTTTGGTAGGCCAAGGTAGGAAGATCACCTGAGGCCAGGAGTTCGAGACCAGTATGGCCAACATGGCAAAACCCCACCTCTACTAAAAATACAAAAAAGTAGATGAGCGTGGTGGTGCGCACCTGTAGTCCCAGCTGCTTGGGAGGCTGAGGAACAAGACTGCTTGAACCTGGGAGGTGGAGACTGCAGTGAGCCGAGACTGCACCAGTGCACTCCAGCCTGGGCAACAAAGTGAGACTCTTTCTCAAGAAAAAAAAAAGGAAAAAAAAAAAGCTACTTGCTATCTCTTTTTGCTAGAACCTTCTTCTGAAATTTTTGGGTGCTCAATTTTTCAAAGCACTCTCACATACACAAGTGTCAATATAGGAGTTTATAGTTATTTTTCTAGTATTTGTATTCTGCAATTAAAGAACATGGAAACTACTGACTGTCAATATTACATTCTCCTGTGTGTCCATAAACGAAGCTTTTCTTTTTCAGCTAGGCCAACTAGAAAGAGGTAACTTTAAGATCCTACATATTACTTTGTTATTGAAAATAAGGCCATCTGACTCTTGTCCTAAGAAATACATATGTATGTTTATAAGAATATATGTATATGATATATTATAAAAAATTAGGAGAGAAGGAGATGATACAAAGCATATGACAGACAAAATGAATATGGATAACTGGAAAACCACATGTATTTATAGCATTTCATTTTGTCAATGGAGATTTCTCAGGGGTATTCTAACTGCTACAAAGATTAGAAACATAAAAGTCAATATATTTCCAGTTTCCCTCATTTATCATGCCCTCCCCTTCACCCTGTACGCGCAAACATGTACATACACACATTCTCCAGAAATGCCTCCTAGGAGATTATTTAATAAATCATAAAAACCACACATTTCAGCAGCCTAAGAATTATAGCATGGAAAATTCCAAAGGTCTAGCTTTCAGCAGCAGAGAGGTAGAGGATGCTTTACAAAGAAATCCCGTATCAATGATACAAATAATTGCAATAAACAATGCAGGCCCTAATCTCCCCAAGCCAAATAATTCATTTACATTTCAAAACTGTCTATTTTCATGAAGATTATGTATTAAAATACAAATATCAAGGTTACCTGAAGTATAAGCAAACAATTTGAAAAAATGGAGATTAAAAAACCTTCCAGAAAGCTAATTTAACTTTTAAAAAACCATGGAGGTAAAGAAAAAGATTAAACTGCACATAAGGTAGTCAATAAAAGTAGAATTTACTGTGCATGAACCCAAATGAGAAAATCTTAATCACTGAGCAGAGAATTCAGAAAGTTCAAATGAGAGAAGAAAGGGTTTAAGAATGATAATCTCTAAAGGAATGATCCCAACAGAAAAAGAATTCTTTAAATCTCTCAAATAAAAAGACAGATGCCTACATGACCTCACGCCCTTCCTTGTACTTGTTTCAACGTGATTGCCAATGTTTGTACTCTTCAAAGTTCCAAGGGTCATAAAACAGCTTTTATTAGCTGAGTGACTTGCTTTCAACTTCTGTATCACGTATTCCATTCAAATTCACTGTCCTTTCTCTACCTGAGGTGGAGGTCCAGGTTTGCCATTAAGAGCCATCTGGAAAGTGGTAGTCTGCCCTGCAGGAGGCAAAGGAGCAGTCTTCAACTTCTTTGTACTAGTTTTAGATGGATGCTCCTCCTCCTCCTCATCAGAATCCTGAAGGCCATACTTAGAAAAATGGGAGACCTAAGGAAGAGAAGAACCCCACAAAATCAATTTAAACATTATGCTTTCACAAACCCTGCCTTTGCAATCTTGTAGCATTACTTTGAGAAAAAAAGAAAAAAGGGAGAAATTTATCACACTTTTCTCTTTCTAAGATTTAGATGATGTGTGATGTACGTACTAGTAGTTCATACTAGTATAAAGATTATATAATATACATTAAAATATCATTTAAAATGCTATCATTAATGTAGGAAACTTAATCCAAAGACTTATTATTTTCACAGACATATATTGCCTGTTACCCTCTATCTACACAGGGCTCTTAACATGTTAAGTAATCCAAACAGCCTAGAATGAGAGGAAACCATTGGGTTAAACTATTAAGGACAATCAATCTTCTCCAAAAATCTTTAAAAGTAAAAATGACAATTACATTGAAAGAGTTGATCCAATAGACCACTGCCTGTTGAATTACTGAAGTCCCTAACGATTACAAACAATAGAAATACTACTACACTTGGCCAGGCATGGTGGTTCACACCTGTAATCCAAGCACTTTGGAGGCCAAGGCAGGCGGATCATGAGGTCGGGAGTTCAAGACCAGCCTGACCAACACGGTGAAACCCTGTCTTTTAAAAAAATAAATAAATAAAAGAAATAAAAAAAAAATACTACTACACCTTAGAAATGTATTTATAAATGCTCATAGGAGGGGGTAGAGGACTTGAATCATGTGCCCAAAGAGTTTACAATAGCTCATTACTGCTGCATTTTAACTAGGTGTGTAGTTTGGAGCGAATCATAATGTATCTGTACATCTCTTTCTGAATTTATAGAAATAAAGAGAATTTGGCCGGGGGCAGTGGCTTACACCTATAATCGTACTTTGAAAGGCCAAGGAAGGAAGACTGCTTGATCCAGGGAGTTGAGAGACCAGCCTGGTCAACATTAAGAAATCCCATCTTTACAAAAATTTTTAAAAGTAGCCAGGCATGGTAGTGTACACCTGTAGTCCCAGGTACTTGGGAGGCTGAGGCAGAAGGATTGCTCGAGCCCAGGAGTTTGAGGCTACAGGGATCTATGATCCCACCAATGCACTCCAGCCTAAGCAACAGAGCAAGACCCTCATCTCTAAATAAATAAATACACAGACAGACAGACAGACAGAATGGATTTAGGAAAGGATCCCTTCCAATATAAACATTTTGTGACTCCAAATATAGTTAGTTTATAAAGGTTTGAACTGGGTTAAATGACTATACCTTAAACACCCAAGAACCAGTTTCAGGCCGATACTCTTTAAACTGAGCTCCCTGTTTCCTTGAAACTGCTTCCAATCTTCCTTCATAGTTGATATCAGCAAGGCGATCTGGGCTCTTTATTAAACAACGAGATGTTTTATCTGTTGGCCAAACTCCATCCAATGTAACTTCAGCCTTCCTGTAAAACATAACCAATTGAAGTAAAAACGCTTCATATAAGACCAAAAAGCCACCTAACACATAAATAGTGAATAACAATAACTATGTTGCCTTGGAATTATTCTGCACGTGACATAAACTTGAGTTTTGCCCCATAAGCTTAAGAGCAAGGAGTCACTCCTACACTAACACAGTAGTATCTGGTTCAAGAATCACAGTGCATTTATTTCAAATTACCATGGTACATCAATTATTTCCAATCTAGTTTTCATAACATTTAAGCTAGGGATCACTAAGTTATTTAAGTCACAGTCGAGTGGTATGACCCAAGGTTTATGTAAGTCTTAAAGGGCTACTGTACTAAATAATAAAAAACAGCTACTACCCATTTATTAAAAACAAATGCTTGGAAAATGAAATATCAAGAACATCAGTGTGAAGATCACTACAAGACTGGTAGTGTAACACTTCTAATATTAATACCAGATTCAAGTGCTGTATCCTATTCATTTTGTGTGCCTTACACCTAAACACAGTGACTACTAGCATGTAATAGGTAGATGCTGTTCTCCATTTCCTGCTTCCCCCAGCCCCTGGCAAATACCACTCTACTTTGTTTTTCTAAATTTGACTTCTCCCAGATACCCCACGTCTTTTTGTGACTGGCTTACTTCACTTAGCATGTCCTCAAGGTTTGTCCATGTTGTAGTGTATGTCAGAAACTCGTTCCTGAGGCTGAATAATATGTATTTTTTAATTCTTAAAATAAAAAATATGGCCGGACGCAGTGGCTCATGCCTAATCCCAGTACTTTGGGAGGCTGAGGTGGGCGGATCACAAGCTCAGGCATTTGAGACCAGCCTGGCCAATATGGTGAAACCCCGTCTCTACTAAATATACAAAAATTGGCCCGGCGTGGTGGCACATGCCTGTAGTCCCAGTTACTCGGGAGGCTGAGGCAGTAGAATCGCTTGAACCAGGAGCAGACGTTGCAGTGGGCTGAGATCACTGTACTAAATAATAATAAAGAACAGCTACTACCCATTTACTAAAAACAAATGCTTGGAAAATGTCGTCCACCCTGGGCAACAAAGCGAAACTCCATCTCAAAAATAAAAATAAAAAATAAAAAATATGCAACGCTTCATGAATTTGTGTGTCATCCTCGTGCAGGAGCCATGCTAATCTCCTCTGTAGGCTGAATATTTTACTACATGTATGTACCACATTTTGTTTACCCATTCACTTATCAATAAACATTTGGGTGACTTTAACCTACTAGCTGTTGTGAAAAGTGTTAATATGAACATAGGTATACAATGATCCCGCTTTCAGTTTTTTTGTATGTATATCCAGAAGTGGAGCTGCTGGATCAGACAATTAATTCTATTTTTAACTTTCCAAGAACCACCATACTGTCTTCCATAGTAGCTGCACTGCTATACATTCCCGCCAACGGTGCACAAAGGTTCCAACTTCTCCACATTGGCAGACACATGCTAATTTGTTTCTTATTAGACTAAGTCTTCCTCTGTCACACAGGCTGGAGTGCAGTGGTACAATCGTAGCTCACTGCAACCTTCAACTCCCAGGTTCAAGCGAGTCATACCTCAGCCTCCCAAGTAGCTGAGTGTGTGCCACCACACCCAGCTAATTTTTGTACTTTTAGTAGAGATGGAGTTTTGCTATGTTGGCCACGCTGGTCTCGAACTCCTAGGCTCAAGAGATCCACCCACGTCGGTCTCCCAAAGTGCTGGGGTTATAGGTGTTAGCCACTGCGCCCAGACAATTTTTTTCTTCTAGTAACCATTCTAATGGGTATGACATCTCATTGTGGTTTTGCTTTGCATTTCTCTAATAATTAGTAATGTTGGGCATCTTTTCATGTATTTCTTGGTCATTTGTATATGATCTTTGGAGAAATGTCAAGTCCTTTGCCAATATTTTATTCTTTTTTGTTTTTAGAGACAGGGTCTCCCTCTGCTGCCCACGCAGGAATGAAGTAGCATGATCACAGCTCACTGTAATCCTGACTCCTGAGTTCAGCTGAACCTCCTGCCTTGGCCTCCTGAGCAGCTAGGCCTATAGGTTTGTGCAACCATGCTCAATTACTTAAAAAACCTTTTTTTGCAGATATGGGGTGTTGCTATTTTCTTGAACTCCTGGCCTCAGGCGATACTCACTTCTCTGCCTCCCAAAGCGCTGGAATTATAGGCATAAGTCACTGCACCCATCCTCTTTGCTCACTTCTGAAACGGGTTACCATTTTTGTTATTGCTGTTGAATTGCAGCATTCTTTATATGCTGGTTATTAACTCCTTATCAAATATGATTGGCATATATTTTCTCCTATTTAGGTTGCCTTTTTACTTTTTGTCTTTTGCTGTGCAGGCTTTCAGTCTGATATAGTGTCATCTGTCTATTTTTGCTTTGGTTGCTTATACTTTTTGATGTCATATCTGAGAAATCATTGCCAAACCCAATGTTATGAAGCTTTTCCTCTGCGTTTTCTTCTAAGAGTTCTACATTTTTTCATCTTACACTTAGGTATTTTATCCATTTTGAGTTAATCTTTGTATATGGTGTGACTTCACAGTTTTGCATATGGATAACCAGTGTGCCAACATCCTTTGTTGAACACTGTCTTCTCCCCATCAAATATATATTTTTTACTTTTTAAATGTGTGCGCCCTTCCACCCTACACCCACATAATTTTTATACCTTACTGAATACCATTTGAGGCTGGGTGTGTTGGCTTACACCTGTAATCTCAACACTTTGGGAGGTCAAGGCAGGCCAAAAGCTTTAGCTCAGGAGTTTGAGACTGGCCTGGGCAGGCAACAAGGCAAAATCTCATCTCTACAAAAATCAGCTGGGTGTGGCGGTGCATGCTTGTGGTCCCAGCTACACAGGAGGCTGAGTCAGGAGAATCATTTGAACCTGGGAGTCAACGGTTGCAGAGAGTCATGATCACGCCACTGCACTCCAGCCTGGGTGACAGAGCAAGACCCTGTCTCAAAAATCATTTGACTATACAGATGAAGTTTTATTTCTGGGCTATTATATTCCATTGGTATTTATGTCTATCTTTATGCCACTACCATACTGTTTTGATTATTGTAGATTTATAATAAGTTTTGAAATTGGGACATGTGAGACCTCCAAATTGTTCTTTTTTGAGAGTGTGTGCGTATTCAAGGTTTCTTGAAATTCTGTATATTGACATTTTAACAATATTAGGTTTTTTTCTTTGGAGTTTAACTTTGTTGCCCAGGCTGGAATGCAGTGGCGCAATCTGCAACCTCCACCTCCCAGGTTCAAGCCATTCTCCAGCCTCGGCCTCCCGAGTAGCTGGGATTACAGGTATGTGCCACCATGTCTAGTGAATTTTTCTATTTTTAGTAGACATGGGGTTTCACCATGTTGGCCAAGCTCATCTCAAACTCCTGACCTCAAGTGATCAGACCATCTTGGCCTCCCAAAGTGCTGGGATTACAGGTGTGAGCCACTGCACCCGCCTGAACAATATGAAGTTTTCTAACTCATGAGTATGGTCTGTCTTCCATTTATCTGTGTCTGGTTTACTTTCTTTGGACAATGTTTTGTAGTTTCCTATAAACAAGTCACTTACCTCCTTGGCTAAGTTTATTTATATGTATTTTATCCTTTCTGCTGCTACTACGTACGTAAAATGTTTTCTACATTTCTTTTTACTCATTGTTAAAGTACAGCAGTGTAACTGATTTTTGCATTTTGATTCTGTATCCTGTAACTTTATTAAATTTGTTTACAACTAGTAAGTTTTTTTGTGTGGCATCATTAGGGATTTCTATATAAGATTATGTTATCAAAGAACAGAGATAATTTTGCTTCTTTTCAAAACTATTAACTTTTATTTCTTTTTCCTGCCTAATTGCTCTGACTAGGACTTGCAGTAGTATGTTTGAGAAAAGTGGCAAAAGCAGGCATCCTTGTGTTGTCTTGTCTCAGAGGAAAAGTTTTCTGTATTTTAACGTTATGGTATCAGCTGTGGGTTTTTCATATACAGCGTTTATTAACGCTGAGGTAGTTTCTTTCTGTCCCTATTTTGTTGAGTGCTTTTTTGTAGTTGTTGTTGAGTGCCTTTATTATGAAAGGGTGTTGAATTTTGTTAAATACTTTTTCGGTATTATGAAGATGATGATGTGGTGGTATTCCTTTATCTTGTTAAAGTGGTATGTTTCACTGATTTTCACAGGTTGAGCCATCCTTGCATTCTAGAATAAATCGCATTTGGCTGTGATGTGTAATCCTTTCAATATGCTGTTAAATTCTGCTTCCTAGGGCTCTATTGATGACTTTTTCATCAATATATTGATCAAGTCATCTGTAGTTTTCTTTCCTTGCAGTTTTTTCTTTGGCTGCTGAATAGGGTAATGCTTGCCTCACAGAATGAGTCTGAAACTATTTCCTTCTCTTCAATTTTTTGGAAGAGTTTGAGGACTGGTGTTAATTCTTCTTTAAATGTTTAGAATTCACCAATGAGGCCGTATGATTCTAGGTTTTTCTTTTTTGACAAGTTTGTGATTACTGAGTCAATCTCCTTACTAATTATTGGCTGGGCATGGTGGCTCATGCCTGTAATCCCAGCACTTTGGGAGGCCGAGGTGGGTGGATTACCTGAGGTCAGGAGTTCGACACCAGCCTGGTTAACATGGTGAAACCCTGTCTCTATTAAAAATACAAAAATTAGCTGGGCATGGTGGCAGGCGCCTGTAATCCCAGTTACTTGGGAGGCTAAGGCAGGAGAATCGCTTGAACCTGGGAGGCAGAGGTTGCAGTAAACTGAGATCATGCCACTACACTCCAGCCTGGGCAATAAGAGCAAAACTCCGTCTCAAAAAATAAAATAATAAAACAAAATAAAATAAAATAAAATCCAAAGAATATTTAAAAAAAAATTAAACAAATAATAGAATCAGGGAAAAGGAGTTCAAAATCATTAGTGCAGCATTTCTTTGCCATTTACACTTTTAACTCAAAGTAGAGAAACAAAAAATGTACTCTACAGTAAGTCAGGAAAACAAGCTACAGAAGCATAAATCTGAACACATTTATGTTTACAGAAAAACAACTGTAATTTAGCTGATTATTTTCTGTATGTATATAAACTCTTACCTATTTAGCCCTTCACCCACAGGTGGTTTTTGGTTATCATCTAAGTAGACAATTACTTCTTTCCTTCGGATATGCACAATATCATCCAAATTTAGATTTGTCAAATTCACATCTCCTTCAAAATAGATTGAACCATAACCTATAAATCAGAGCAAACAGTTAAAAATTCATTCTGTATGAAGGTAAATACCTGCTTTACAACTATAGTGATTCAACAATCACAAGGAGAAAGCAGTTTTAAGTATTAGTAATTTAAACCATTCAGGAATTCCTAGACTGGTAAGAATGGGGACTTAGGGAGTAACATCAATTACATTGTTATCTGATTGAACATCTGTATTTTTCTTTTTCTTTTTTTGGTAATGTCTTGCTCTGCTGACCAGACTGGAGTGCAGTGGTCCTGGCTCACTGCAGCCTCAACCTGCTAGGCTGAAGGAATCCTCCCACCTCAGCCTCCCAAGTACGCATCACCATACCTGGCTAATTTTCTCTACTTTTTGGTAGAGATGAGGTCTTACTAGGTTGCCCAGGCTGGTCTCGAATTCCTGAGCTCAAGTGATCCTATCACCTTGGCCTCTGAAAGCACTAGGATTACAGGTGTAAGCCACTGTGACAGGCCTAACATCTGCATTTTTACAAACTTCCATTAGCTTCAAAACAACCTTCTTAAATCTCTTCCCATTTATCTACAACGCTGCTATATAAACAAACTTTAGCACTTGGCCTGTCATATGGGTTAAAATGCCTGAGCTCTTTCTGATACAATATTAACATGGTAACATTCCCCACAAGAAAATTATCGGTAATAACTTAGTAACATGAAATTGATGCTAAGTGTTACACATCTCTTCACTATTCAATTCTCTCAGTAGTTCTTGGTATTTCCAGTATTTTATTTAATTACAAAAAATTTAAATGACCCAAATAGTTACTAGCACCAAACAGGTATACCTAAGCCCAGATAATATTATATGGTTCTGTGCTTCTCAAGAGGCTGAGGCAGGAGGAATGTTTGAGCCCAGAAGTTGAGACCTGCCAGGCAATGTAGCAAGACTCCGTCTCAACAGAAAAAAAAAAAAAAATCTACACGGTTGCAGTCTTTCTTCTTTTACTATTTATCAAAGTATCTAAGATTCAGGCCAAAGTGGGCCGAAACATAGAAAAACACAAATTCAGCTCTCAAGAGCATCCCCAAAGTACAAAAACAAGGTACAACTCTCTGGTTTAATCACTAAGTGCTAAACTCACACTTACCTTTCCGACCAATAGTGAAGTCAGAGACAATGCACTCTCCTTTTTCATTGGTAATTTTAGCAAGGTCATCCATAGATGGAATAGTATAGTAACCAACCTTAGTGAGAACGATACCTGTGACCAAAAACAAGCAAAGAAAAAAGCACAGGAAAAAAAATAACCTGAAATAATCAACAATTAAATCATCATATAAAGAGAAAATATATAGGAATGAAGAATTTTTCCAAACTGCTTTTCTACCAAACATGATTCCTAGGAGAAGCCGCGTGTGTGTGTGTGTGTGTGTGTGTGTGTGTGTGTGTGTGTGTGTCTGTGTGTGTGTGTGTTACAAAAAGCTTCATGGGGTGCAGTAGCTCATGCCTGTAATCCCAGCACATGATTCCTAGAAGCCGAGCGTGTGTGAGTGTGTGTGTGTGTGTGTGTTACAAAAAAACCTCATGGGGCCGTGTGTGTGTGTGTGTGTGTGTGTGTGTGTGTGTTACAAAAAGCTTCATGGGGCCGGGTTCCTGTAATCCCAGCACTTGGGAGGCCGAGGCTGGTGGATCACAAGGTCAAGAGTTTGAGACCATCCTGGCCAACATGGTGAAACCCCATCTCTACTAAAAATACAAAAATTAGCTGGGCATGGTGGCATGCGCCAGTAGTCCCAGCTACTCTGGAGGTTGAAGCAGGAGAATTGCTTGAACCCAGACAGAGGTTGCAGTGAGCCACGATCACGCCACTATACTCTAGCCTGGCAACAGAGCAAGACTCAGTCTCAATAAAAAAAAAAAGCTTCATGGTCAAATGAGGTGTGTATGTGTTTTAAAAAAGCTTCATGGTCAAATAAGTTTGAAGAACATACATATGATATATCAAAGACGCTAAAAACTTGCAATAAGTAGTCTATCTATTAAACTCTGCTTAACCCCGTGTTTTTCCAGACTTAACCACAGAACATTCTTTTCAAAGAACATCCATTAACATCCTGGACTATAAAAGGCATCCCATAAAATACTGAGAAAGGCTTAATCAGCATTTCCTTTAATTTTACATACAAGGATACCAAAACCCAAAGTAGATATAAAACTCCAAACCCAATACTTCTTGTTTTATAGCTTGTTTCCCATAAACCTCTTGTATCTTTCAAATTTACACCCCTAAATAGAGCTAAAAGGAAGATGAAAAATCAGGCCAGGCAAGGTGGTTCACGCTTGTAATCTGAGCACTTTGGGAGGCCAAGGTGAGCGGGTCACTTGAGGACAGGAGTTCAAGACCAGCCTGGCCAACATGGCAAAACTTCATTATCTATCAAATATACAAAAATTAGCTGGGTGTGGTGGCACATGACTGTACTCCCCCAGCTACTCAGGAGACTGAGGCACAAAAGCTAAGGAGGCAGAGGTTGCAGTGAACTGAGATTGCACCACTGCACTATAGACTGAGCAACAGAGCAAGACTCTGTCTCAAAAAAGTAACTGATATTTGATGGCCAAAGGAAAAGAAATATTAGGCCAGGCATGGTGGCTCATGCCTGTAATCCCAGCACTTTGGGAGGCCGAGACGGGCAAATCACCTGAGGTAAGTTTGAGATCAGCCTGGCCAATATGGTGAAACCCAATCTGTACTAAAAATACAAAAATTAGCCAGGCGTGGTGGTGGGTGCCTATAATTCCAGCTACTTGGGAGGCTGAGACAGGAGAATTGCTTGAACCAGGGAGACAGAGGTCGAAGTGAGCCGAGATTGCACCACTGCACTCCAGCCTGGGCAACAGAGTGAAACTCCGTCTCAAACAAAATCAACCAACCAACCAAACAAAAAAAGAATTATTAAAATAGAAAAAAAAAAAAAAAAAAGACCAAAATAAAAAAAGACGAGAGCTGAAAAACTCAAGGTAAGTAGTAGAACACCGGTATGCTTGCTTATTCTATTCACTCCTTGTCCCATTTGTAGTTAGATGTAAGGCTAACTTGCTCTCTAAGAGAAAAGTATTTCAGGCCCACATCAACTCAAACT
>CAUYLG010055964.1:0-64898 GCA_963573385.1 Cacajao melanocephalus | reverse complement strand
ACTTGGCTTGCCTCCCTCCTAAGCAGAAACAATTTCTGCCACAGCCACTAGTCTCTTGATTAGTATTGACTCGGTAAAGGGCATTTACACGTGTGACTAGATCCAGTGAATGTCTTATGCTCTGCTTTTCCTCCTGGTGATCTTAAAATTCTTTTTCCTCTTAAAAGATACATTAAACATGTATCGTTGAATGAAATTCCAAGGGATACCACCCCTATGGACTTATGGCTTTATTTAACTGAATTTAAAAGCCTTATTTTATACAGAATTTTATTATAGAGAGTAGAATGAATACTAGGCTGATAAATTGCAATTATTTGAAGAATCTTGTGATCTGCTCTACTTATCTTGGTTAGCGAAGAATTCTATATATACCGTTGGAAAAAATGGCATATGTACATTTATCTTGAACCCGAGTGAAGTCTGAAGACCTAATATAGTTTGTTTCTTCTAGAGTGTGCTTTTCCTGCCTCACAGTTACATTGATAAATCGGCGTGTCCGCAAAGATGACTCATGACCTTGGATATGAAGAACCATTGACTTCTTAGGAAAAAAAGGGAGAAATATTCATCGGAAAGTTGATTCTAATCATAACATGGAAAACCTAACCATTATCAAAAAGCAAACTTGAGTTTCCTAAATGTAAACATTTAAAGTAATGAATATTTGTTTCAAAGAATTATTTCACCGTCATTTAAGGTATGTGCTCATTGCGGATCTCTTGATTTGCCTGATATTGACTTCAGCAAAAGCGCAGGGCTGTAAATTACCATTTACTAGACTAGCCAAATAGTCATAGACATATCCCAGAAAACTAGGCAGGATGATGATTCAATGGATCACAGTGAAGCAAAGGATACAACTTTTTCTTCCACCCCTTAATTGTCAACAGGGGTTAACTGATTTGCTGTGGTGCGTGGACTCTTAACACAAGTGCTAGTGATTTATCCTATGTATTTTACTCATTAGTGCATAATGCAAACCCCATAGTGAAGTCTCAGGATGTATGAAAGTAGCTGGCTTCAAAATAAAATCTTTGAGTGCATATTTTAATACTTATTTTGTTGTTTTTTCCATTAAACACAGAATAAGTCAACAATGACAGACATAAACCCAAATTTGAACTCCATTTTCTCCCCACCGGTATTCAAACAAAACTAATGAGTGAACAAATGCTAACTAGGAATACTTGCCTGTTTTGAAGAGAAAACCAGTTCATACTTATTTCCTTATTTCAAAATAAGAAAGACTAATTGTTTCAGTACAAATGTTAAGCCTCACCTGCCCATGCACATGCGTGCACACACACAAACACACACAGGTGTGAAAAAGTGTTTCAATTTTATGTGCACTTCATTTCTTTGGAAGATCTGGTCATGTTTCCCTTGCTCTGCCCCTCTGGAGAAGAGGTCGTACTCACTGTATCAGATATCCTGATACTCAAGACACTTCCTCTGCTCTTGTTTTCCAGTGTCAGACTGAACTGTCAGTTTGATTTTAGCTTTACCTTCAAACTCTGTTTCATTATATCTTCTCCCTGTCCTTGGTACCCCTCTCTGACATACACCATTTCTTTTATTTATTTACCTATTGTGGACATTCAACTTTTATTGATACTTACTGGATAACAGACACTATGCTCAATGCCAGGGCTACTAAGTGAATAACATACACGATCTGGCTTCAAGAAATTTATAGTCAAATAAGGAAAACAGAGATGACAATGAAATTAGGGATGTATACAGGACATTAACTGTTATTTGAGCACAGAATAAAGAATACCATCTTCTGCTTAAAAGAATGTAGAGGATAAACAGGTATGTGTGCATGTGTGTGTCTGTGTGTGCATGTGTGAGTGAGAGAGAGAGAGAGAAGAAAGAGACAGAATGTCCTTCCTTTGAAAGTCCACCCCACCCCCCACTATCAATCACATGGTGCCAGCTTCTGCCACAGGAGGGGACCTTTGAAGCATTGTCATTTGTCTGGGATAATACCAGAGGTTCATTGTGCCATGCCAAGAAAATTAAAGATGTGGACACACAAGGAGTGAGTTTAAGAACAGAAGTTTAACAGATGAAAGAAAGAAGAGCACTTCCTCAAGCAGAGGAAGGGGTCCCAAATGGATTTCTGGGTTTGGGGGCAAGATGAGATTGGTTTTATAGATGAGTTTGAGTAGGTTGTGTCTGATTTACCTTGGGTGTAGTGGATTGGTTGGACCAGGTGTGTGCTATTTACATAGTATGGGAAGTGCTGGCCATCCCACCCTAATATTTCATTATGCAGATGGAGTCTCCACCTGGCCGGCACCATATTGCCTGACTTTTTACTGCATACATGGTGAAAAGGGAAGAGGGAACATCCATGTTGAATATACCTGGCTTCCAGGCATCCCTTTTCTATTGGCACAGCTGCTGGCATTCGCCTTTGCAAGCTTCTAGCTTGCTTATCTATTCTTGCAGCTTGATTTTTCAGGCTGCTTTTCCTAGAAATTATTTGCGGGCTGCTTTTTAATAAAAGGAAAATATTACCAAGAACTCCCTTACCCTCACTAACTGCTTAAATAATTTCTTTTTCACTCCTGTATTATTGCTTCCCTCAGGAGTAGCAACCCTAACTGCTGTTAGAGGGTGTTGGACAAAGATTCTTTCTGGCTACTTCCTGCTGAAAAGGGGCATTGAGTGGGGCACAGCAACTAGGGCTCCTCCTGAGATCAATCTAAGGGTCCTCAGAAGAAAGGCATGTCCATGTGTGGTTCTGTCTGAGGCACCATTTAAAGTTTGACTGCTTCTAGGCCAAAAGAGATAAATTTTACAAGAAGGTTCAGAATATAGGGTTTGAATATGAGTATTAAGTTGCCATTATTAGTGGGGGTACTATATAGGCCTTAACCATGACAGTCGAGTTTGATACCTGCTTAGCCATTTTCATGGATTATAATACCAGTTTGCCTCCACCAGCTGTCACTAACTTTACCAGAAGTGTTATTCACATTGTTCTTTGCCTAAGTGGCATTGAATTGGGTGGCTAGAGTAACCTTTAGTGTTAACTTTGGCTATAGTTTTCCAGCAATTATTTATCTTGTTACAAAGATGATAATTAGGCAGAATATTACAGCAATTAGAATTTTCCAAGCAGAATTCCATGTTGCAGGTGCCACAATGTTTAATTGTATTGCAAACAGTACAGCGTGCATAACAATTCCCACAAAGGTGGTGTAGTAGGTCATTTCTACCTAAAATTTTCACTCACCAAGATACAGAATTTCTCTCTGGGGTTTTATGAAGTTACAAATGTAATCCCATGAATAAATAAAATCTCCTTGCAAATATGCATTAAAAAGTTCTAATATCTGGTGGTGAATCTCAAGAGGAAAGGTAGAAATGACAAAAAGTATTTGGTGAGGTATGATTTTCAGTTTAAGATCTCCTATTTTTTGTCACTGATATTCAGGACATTCCTCTAGGCTGTCAGGGGTTGCTCTCTAGCTTTCTAAGCTTTGAAGTGTGATGTATCCAGGAATTGATACCTATAACTTTTACTACTGAGGGGGTTGAAAGAAGAACAGGGTAGGCCCTTCCTAGCTTGGGGTCAGGGAGAAAGAGAGTTCATCCCATTTGTCACACACTCACAGGAAGGTAACCCAGGGCCATTCAGGACATTGCTCAATCTCAGGCCACTTGGTCAAAGGGCCAGGATGTGCAGGATGCAGGATTAGAGCCTAAGTTCCCTGGCTTCAAGATAAAGCATATTCCTTTCACTCATATCTACAGCAGATTGAATAAACTTAGAAATGAAGACACCAAAGGAAGGAAGAGGGCACAAAAGGAGCTGTGATGGTCTAGTGAAATGTGCCACAGAAAGCACCTTACCAGTAGCATAGACACATATTAATAATAACTTAAAACAGTGGCATTTATTTGAACCTCCCTCTTTGTTTCATATGTTAAAAACACTTCATGGGATCGGGGGCGGGGGCTCATGCCTATAAACCCAGGATTTTGGGAGACCGAGGCAGGCAGATACCTGAGGTCAGGATTTCAAGTCCAGCCTGGTAAAAAATATAAAAAATAGCCAGTGTAGTGGTATGAGCCTATAGTTCCTGCTATTCAAGAGGCTGAGGCAGGAGAATTGCCTGAACCAGGGAGGCAGAGGTTGCAGTGAGCCAACATTGCACCACTGCACTCCAGCCTGGGCAGAAGAACAAAACTAACATTGAGTCTTCAAGACATTTAGTGTTCCAAAATAATCCATGTTCAAACAAGGCTTGTCTACCTCATTTCCCAGTGTCCCATGACCCCCCCAAGTGATATACTACTGTGTTAGTAATGTAGAATCAACACTGGACTTGTTTGTTGACTTCAAATCACCCAATCAAGGCTACCACAGATGTAACACAGGATTTTTCTTGGCCTCTTTGCCAGCGGAAGACCTCCAGCCAGTGACACCCCTGCCCAGGCCTTGCTCAGGCCCAGGCTTACTGCAGGAGATACCCTGCCTACTCAGCCTGGCAGGTCATACTTGTCTTGCACTCCAGTGCAGATCCCATGCCCACAGCAACTGTGCGCTAAGCCTTTGGTGGGAGGGGGTGTGTGAGTGAGCAAGTGTGGAGCTGTGCCAGCCATTCCAAGCACTGGCACAGGAATGGGCTCCATGCAGGGCTTGCAGCTGGATCGGGCATGTTACAAGCAACTCCTGCAGTGGACTCTGGCATCCAGATGCAGGGAATGTGGTGGCACCCAGGCAAGGTGCCCATATCCCTGAAACCCCAGAGGGCGTGTTGCAACATCCTAATAGCTCTTTTAGTCCTGCCATCTGCAGTCCAGTGAATGGCAGCATGTTAACAGCTCTGTCAGTCCCATTGCCCCACTCCTGCCCATGGCTCCAGGGCTAGCTCGGTCCTGCTGCTACTTCCTGTTGCATGAGGTGGCTGCCCTACACTGGCAGAGGGCAGAGGGCCACAGTGTTACAGCCTTCTTTATACCCACGTTCAGTGAGTCCTGAGTTCTTGTCCCATTTCCAGGAAGAATGAGGTTATATTGACAATTGAAGGGTGAGGAGGGTGGAGAAGAATTTTATGAAGTGACAGAATAGCTTTCAGCAGAGAGCAGATACAGGGATGATCCCCTACCTGAAGTCAGGTGGTCTCTCTCACCCAGAGGTGGGCAGTTCCCATGTGGCTGAGTTCCAGATTTTTATGGGCTCAGAATGGAAGAGTGCATGCCGATTAGTTTGTGAGTATGTAAAAAAGGCTAAAACAAAGGTATCACTCAAAAGTGGGCATGACAATGTAAAAGACTAATTAGAGAAGGGTAGGTACATGTAAAATAGGTGAAGGGTGGGGACCAATCAGAGGAAAGCATGTCAAATGGGAAGAGAGGTTTTCAATCCAGTCTCAGATGATTTATCTGAGGCTTGTAGCTTGGCTTTCAGGCTTTGAATTCTCTTTGGATTGAAGGTGGGGTTTACTAGACACCTGCTCCTGTCTGCCTAGGGTTGTCTATCTCCTGGTGCTATCACATGCATCAGTCTCCCCAAGTGCCTGTTTTAATTCATTTTTCAAAGTTCTTGGTCTCTGAATATATGTTTTTAGGGGAACTAAGAGACTAGGATTACTAATAATATCCCTTTCTTCTAGTCTTACATTTAGAGTGACTTGCTAAATAAGATACAGCAAATGCTCAGGTGAAAAATCAAAGTACCATTTTATTCCTGATATGCTGAAGGAAAAGCATTCCCTCAGTTTAAGGCCAAATGAAATTCAATGGATGTGTCCAACCAGTCACTGGCAGAGCTGGGTTGCCCCAGGCCTCTCCCATAAGAGGAGGGCCTCCAAATCCTAGTAAGGGAAGGGAAGAGCAGATGATGGAGCTTTCTAGTAGGCAGACTGTCTCCCAAACAAATGAAGAAACACAGAGGGGCTGAGCCACACAAACCCAAGCCCTCCTTCCAAACTCTGCAACTTTGTGCAGCATTCCTCCTTCCCTGAAGAGTAGTAGGTTAAGGAGAGGAAATAAACAGGCCTGTTTCTCTACGGTAAGTTCTGTTTGAAGGAAATGTGAGGCTAGAGACAGAGGAGGTTCCCTCCTAACTGTGGATACCTCTGGAGAAGGAGACAGGGGGAGGAGGAGACAGGGAGGGCTTTGGGGGCTACCTGCAGTGTTTTATTTCTGTAGGGAGAAAATAGGTGGAGCTAAATAATCACAGAAAATAATAATATCACTTGAAACTCTGGGGGAAATATGTAGATAACGGTTTTGTTATTTTCTGTACTTTTATCTATGTTTATAAAGTTTTGGAATTAGCATATAAACATTATAAATGATTCTGAATCATTTATCATCTCATCTTGCTATAAAGCTGATCCTTTCAGAAGGAATACAGAAATGAAAAAGAAGAAAATATAAGTCTGTTATGAACCTCAAAGTTATTTTATTATTATTTAATGTATCACTTTTATACAGTTCTGCAATTTATAAAAGTCCCTGAGTGGCAGATATATTTAGTTGTTTTTCCTCATTCGACCTCTGCCTCCCACTTTTTGTCTGTGTGTCACTGTAGCCCCTCAAACAACAGTGAGTCCTCTCTTCAGGACAACGTGTCAAGTGTGAGTCATGAAGTGCAGAGGAGCTACACCCTCCAGAACGACGGGAAGGAAAACTTTCTGCCTAAGCAATACTTCACATGAACCAAGCAGTAGACTTCCTCTCAAACAAATGGACAGCGATTGAAGATAAACCTCAGAAAAACATAGCACATTTTTGTTTCCCAACGGTTATAAACAACCCAGTTTTCCTTTTTCTTCTCGCCCCGTGTTCAGACACTATGAGTGCTTCCCAAACTTTGGAAACAAAGACCTAAGTGTCAGGTTCCTGCAAGGACCTGCTGCTGACGTTCTACAACAGTCTCCAGGGCAAGTGCTGATGGCAGAGTTGCAGCTGGCTTGGATGATTTATTTTTATTTTTAAGGGCAGAAGCAAAGGTAGCCCCCATGTTCGCTCACTGAAAAAAACAATTGCCCATCTGCATTTGCTCCTGCTGCAGCTCCAAAAGCCAGGGTAGAGAGGCTGCTGGCGTGGGTAAGTGTGGTCTCAGAGCCTACAGCCACTTATCCTTCCTGAAACTCAGGGTCAGTGTAGGCTCAGAAAGGTCACGTATATCCAACCCAGCAGACCAGATGTATGAGCACTCTGCCCAGAAGCCTATTTAGTACTTTAAACACACAAAAAATTATCTTGAGCAGCTTCCTTACCTTTTTGGTTCTTCTTCCCTGTTTTCAGATTGAGATAATTAAAGCATAATAGTACCCCATGGTGAGAAAATATCTACATCCAGCACTTAGAACAATGCCTGACAGTATAATCTTGCCAAGATTTATGAGCTTCCTTTCTTCCTCTTCCATCGTTCCGTCTCACCTTCCTAGATGGTAGAGCTAGACCACCCTTCCACAGCCAGACACCCTCCTTACTTCCTGCCTCCAACACTTGAACACAGGCACACCTAGAATCCTCAAGACCACCAGAGCGACTTTCTGGTACCACTCTTGCTAGACCAAAGAAAAGATGTGGAGGGAATTTTGCATCTCAATTCTTCATATCTTAGATGGTGCTAAATGATCCATATGCTTTCTTATAGTTAGATGTGCATGGATTTACACAAACACATGCGCACACAGATCATCCTCACATAGCAGTGTGCAGGAGGAAAGCTGTGCAAATCTGAGGCTTCAACCACTTTTTGTGTACTTTTCACAACTGCCCAGCAGATGGCAGCAAAGTGTCCTGAGGAACCACGTTTTCTATAATTCAGCTCTATGTGGCTGTGCAGAGCTAGAGGCTAAATTGTCCCTCTAGGTATATAACAGGGAATAGGCAGGAAACGCTTTCTGTCCAGTTTCATCTGAGGCCCAAAGACAAAAGATGGCACAAAGACAAGAGTTGTGCCAAGGGCAGGGCAGCAGGAGGAGTCAGCCCCTGGAGCAGGTAATTATTCAGGTAGAATTTAGATTTTTTTTTTTTCCCGAGAGGAGTATTCTGTTACCAATACTGTTTAGAATTGCTTTCAAATGGTTGATAAAAAACAGATGGCAGTTTGTTATTGTGGTAAACTTTTCTACAGACCATGCTTCTCATTGCCTGTACCAGAAGAGACCACTCCCATCACCCCCGTTCTTCTTATTTTGCCATGGAGAGAGCCTAACATGGTTTTCTCAACCGGATTATAGAACTTTAAAGATTGAGTAAGAGAGTAAGAGATTGAGTAAGACTGAAGAAAGAGGATTTCATTAGAAACAGAACGTCATTTGGAAACTCTACTGGAGAATTTCATCAGTGGGAAATTGTTGATGTTTTGTGTGATTTCCTCCCTCCTGTCACTACAGGAGAAGGAAGGAGGAACTTCCCTCTCATCTCAAGCTCAGAGAGAGGCTGGGATGGGACCAGATGGGGATCATGACGTAGATTTTCTGAAGTTTAGGGAAAATGAGACACTTGAGTCCAACACACCAGTAGAAACCAAAAATCCCTAAGACCAGGGCTTTCTACCCTATGGCCAGTGTTTTTAATCTCTTGTTATATAACAAATTACCCAAACTCAGAGGTTTAAAACAGCACACCTGTTATCTCACAGGTAGGGTCTCTGGGCAGGACTTAACTGGGTTTTTTGCTCCAGGATCTCACCAGGTTCCAATTAAGGTATTGGCAGGGGTGAGGTCTCAACTGAGGTTTCATTAGAGAAGCATCCACTTCCAAGGTTACGATATTGTTGCCAGAATTCGGTTCCTTGCAGTTGTAGGATAAACGGCCTCGTTTCTTGCCAGGTGTTGGCTGGAGAGTATTGTCTAGAGACCGCTCTCGATTCCTAAGGGCTGCCTACACTGTCTTACCACATCAAGACTGCAACATGACAGATTGCTTTCTCAAGGCCAGCAGTGGCGAGAAGGAGACACCAGTAAGACAGAGTTTACGGTCTTCTGTTACATGATCACGTAATCACATACCCAAAATCACATACATCCTGTCACCTTTGCAGGATTCTGGTTATTCAAAGTAACTCACAGATCCTGTCTATATTCACAGGGAAATAACTACAAAAGGACATGAAGACCAGGAGGCAGGAATCACCTAGCCACCCTAGAGGAGCTCTTATGGTGATACACCTAGCGACCCTAGAGGGGCTCTTATGGTGATACAGTTAAGCAAGAGATGTAGGTTGTATTGGGCAGTCTGCACTTCCACATGCAGGCTGTGTGAAAGAGATTCTACCTGGGTGGTTAGAGCTTGCTTTGAAAAGAAACCAGGAGGGAGCAAGGAGACCTTGAAGAGAATGAGGCTGGAGATTTTCTGATGGACATCCAGGGACAGGACATAGGCTGCATCGTCAGCTGCCAGCTAAGTCCATGAGGATACTGAGGGGAACCCCAGCCAAGGAATCCCAGTGATGGAACCACAGATGCCTTCAACAAGCACCTGCCAGCATAGCACTGACATCGAGTTGGGAAAGTACCAATCAATAAAGACTTTTTCTGCCCCTCTCTCCTCATTTCTGCCCCTGACTCTGTGATGATCAGAAATCCCTCTTAGCAATCAGGGGGGACAGTTGGAGAAGAACTAGCACTGGTCCCTGCTTTACATGTCAGGTGCCCTGTCTAAAGCAGGCCAAACTGAGGGAAAGAAGAAATTTTAACATGAAAGACAGTTGTATTTTGATTTTTCCATAAAACTAGATTTTAACTACTAAAGTGACTGAAGAACTCTTCATTATTGTACAGCAAGACTCCGTGAAAGAAAGAAAGGAAGAAAGAAGGAGAGAGAGAGAGAGAGGGAGAGAGAGAGGAAGGGAAGGAAAGAAAGAGTGAGAGAGAGAAAGAGAGAGAGAAAGAAAAGAAAGAGAGAAAGAGATAGAGAAAGAAAAGAAAGAAAGACAGAAAAGACAGAAAGAAAGACAGAAAGAAAGAAAAAGAAAGAAAGAAAGAGAAAGAAAGAAAGAAAGAAAGAAAGAAAGAAAGAAAGAAAGAAAGAAAGAAAAAGAAAGAAAGAGAAAAGTTGTGGGAAAAGCATAAGGCTGTTTTTTTAATTCTTTTGTTTGTTTAATTCAAACAAGTTTGAAAATGCAAATACAAGAAAAAGTGCTCTATTATTCTGGTGTTCTCTGTAGTGTGGACACTTATGCTCTAGGAATTGAGCTATGAAATTCCTTAACACCATGTGGTACATCTTAAAGAACTGGGATTTTTTTTAAAGTGCTCTATCTTAGAAAATATATTCTATTGCCAAATACTGTAATTAAAGAATCATAACTGTAAAACAATTGTGATGTTGTTTACTTATGTTAACCAACCCACTTTTTAACTTAATGCATTTAAAAATGAAATGTCATTATTATAACTTTTTTGTGCAGTATTATTTATTACAATAAAAGGTAACCACAAATAAATGTAATTTAAATTTAAAAATTATTACATTTAAATTTTAGAAATAGATACATTTTAAATCTAAATTCAAATTTTAAAATATATAAATAAGTATGCAATAAATCAATTTGCATATTTAATGGTGTGATTACAATAAATCTTATTGCACACTTAATGACAAAAATTAATGTGGTCATGTATTTGTAACTGCCCAAGGTGTTCACCTTGCCCACTGCCTAGACATAGCTAATTCTTTAAGACAGGGAAATTGCAATAGAGAAAGAGTAATTTATGCAGGGCCAGCTGTGTGGGAGACCAAAGCTTTATTATTACTCAAATCAGTCTCCCTGAGCATTCAGGGAGCAGAGTTTAATTGGATAAACTCCGTAGGATAACTTGGTGAGTGAGGGGAAGCCAGTGAGCCAGGAGTGCTAATTAATAAGGGATGAAATCATAGGGAGTTGAATTTAAGCTGTGTTTTGCTTTGTTGAGGTGGAGTCTCGCTTCTGTTGCCCAGGATGGAGTGCAGTGGCACAATCTTGGCTCACTGCAACCTCTGCCTCCCAGGTTCAAGCGATTCTCCTGCCTCAGCCTCCCAAGTAGCTAGGATTACAGGTGTGCCATCATGCCCAGCTAATTTTTGTATTTTTAGTAGAGGCAGGATTTCACCATGTTGGCCAGGCTGGTCTCAAATTCCTGACCTCAGGTGATCTACCCACCTTAGCCTCCCAAAGTGCTGGGATTACAGGCATGAGCCTGCCCTGAAGCTGATTTTTGGGCTGAGTTAGTTCTTACATGGGGGCCACAAAATCAGATAAGCCAGTTTATTGATCTGGGTGGTACCACCTAATCTATCAAGTGTAGGGTCTGCAAGATATCTCAAGCACTGGTCATTGGAGCCATTTAGGGAAGGTCAGAATCTTGTAGCCTTTAGCTGTGTGACTCCTAAACCATAATTTCTAATCTTGCATCTAATGTTAGTCCTACAAAGGCAGTGTAGTCCCCAGGCAAGAAAGAGGTCTGCTCTGGGAAAGGGCTGTTACCATTTTTGTTTAAACTATAAACTAAATTTCTCCCAAAGTTAGTTCATCCTACTCCCAAGAATGAACAAGGACAGCTTGGAGGTTAGAAGCAAAATGGAGTTGGTTAAGTTAGATCTCTTTCACTGTCTTGGTCATAATTTTGCAAAGGCAGTCTTATATTTGGTTCAGTGATGAAAAGATTTTGTCTGAACACCACTTAAAGATGATGGCATTTTATATCAATAAGATAAATATGTAAAATTTTAACCAACATTAATAATCTAAATACCCTGACTGAATCATTACACATTCTATGTATGTAACAAAATATTATATCTACCTCATAAATATGTACAAACATCATGTATCAATTAAAAAGAATCTCAAATCCCATGTGTATTGGGTCAGAAGATTTGTAAAATCTGAATCTCGTTTTCTGACAAGATTTTACACTTGTATCAAAGAACAAATTAAAGATCACTAGAGCTTATAAATAAAATATAAATTGAAAAGCTGAGTTTACAGGTTTACAAATGTGCCCAGTAAAGAAAGAACGCTGTGGGGAAGTTCATTAAGTATTCACCAAGTAGGGGAAAGTCAGGGTTTTTTTTCAAACTGAATAGAAAGAGGTTCATAATAGTTATGCAAATTGAAGACTGAAAACTGGCAGTCTTCAGTCTTTGGGCTGAGAAAAGCGAGTTGTTTAGAACAAGTCCTGTTGTTTATAATCACTTACCAGTTTGGGAGGATTGAATCAGCTGCAGTGAGAAAAAACATTCAGTTTTGATTTGTTTCCTCAAAATATTTTCCTTTTATACTCAAAAAATTAGTTGCTAACCAAAATGACAGGAAAAAATCTGATCAATAAATTTTGTTTTCTAAATGCCACTAAAATCTTAGATGATATAGGAGGGTATATACATGTAAACACAAAAAATAAAATGTTTCCAAATGTGTTTTAGTAATAGCAACAAAAAGATGGTAAAATAGTTTCATTCTCTTTCAGTGCTACCATTTGGCTTAAGAAAACAGGAAGAAATTTGTTCAAGTTGTAAAGGTACCATTTCGTAGTTTTAAAAATATTTTCAGACAAATCTCTGAGTAACTTCATAACTGGGTTATTTGAAATATGCAAGGAATCCTGTTCACGAAGGTAAATGCACATAGCCCAATAGAAATGATCTTGCAATCAGTGTTGATATGATTAGGCTTTGTGTCCCTACCCAAATCTCATCTTGAATTGTAAATCCCCAAGTGTTTAGGGAGAGACCTGGTGGGAGGTGATTAGATTACTGGGACAGTTTCCCCTATGCTGTTCTTGTGATCATAAGTGAGTGCTCATAAGATCTGATGGTTTTATAAGTGCTAGTTTTTTCTGTGCTCGCAACACTGTCTCCTGCCACCATGTGAAGAAAGCCCTTGCTTCCCCTTTGCCTCCCACCATGATTGTAAGTTTCCTGAGGCCTCCCAAGCCCTGTGGAACTGTGAGTCCATTAAACCTGTTTCCTTTATAAATTACACAGGCTCAGATATTTCTTTATAGCAGTGTGAAAACAGACGAATAGTCAACATAATTTGTCTTTTTATTATGTGATCTCCCCATTTTTCTTATAAAAGAATGATTACTTTATTCAGAAGTGGGACTCTGCACGGTTAAGAGATGCTATTTCCCAGCCTTCCTTGTCTATGAAAATGGCAGTGTGACATAGTTCTCGCCAATGAGACCTAAGAAGAATTTTGCTGGAAATTTGTGGGAATAGGCTAATTTCTTATTTAGGCACAGCCCTTCCTCCTCCTCCTACTGTTCTCCTCCTGCCACCCTCCTTCTATTCCTTCTTGTTCTTCTTATTCTTTCAACAGAAAAGGCAAATAGAAAGCTGACAATGGATTATCCAACTTGCTGCCATACAGCTCCTATGGAGATGAAAGCTCACATTATACAGAGCTGATCACAAAAACCTGAGACTCTGAAAATACGGATGATACTGAAAAGGCCATTGTAAAATTATAGCTGAGAACATTATTACAGTGAAAGAGATCTGGCTTAACCAACTTCACCTTGCTTCTAACCTCTGAGCCATCCTTGTTCATTCCTGGGTGTAAGCCCAGCTAACTTTGGGAGAAACTTAATTTAGAGTTTGAAACAAAGACAATAGCCCTTTTCCAAAACAAAGCCTTTTCCTGCTTGGAGACTACACTGCCTTTGTAGGACTAACCAATTTGCCACATGATTAGAAATTATGGTTTAGGAGTCATGTAGTTGGAGCCTGGGGGATTCTGACCCTCCCCCATTACTCCTAGGAATAACATCACTATTGCAAAACCTAAGATCAGTGCTTCAGATATTTTACAGAACCTGAACTTAATGGATCATCTGGTACCACCCACATTAATAAACTGGCTTATCTGGTCTTGTGGCCTTCACTCAGAAACTGACTGAGTGCAAGAGAACAGCTTTGATTCCCTGTGATTTTATCTTTGACCCAAGCAATCAGCACTCCCAACTCACTGACCCCTTACCCGCCAAATTATCCTTTAAAAACGCAATCCCTGAGTCTTTGGGGAGACTGATTTGAGTAATAACAACACTGGTCTCCCATAGAGTCAGCCGTGCATGAATTAAACTCTGCCTATGGCAATTCCCCTGTCCTGATAAATCGGCTCCGTCTAGGCAGTAGGCGAGGAGAACCCATTGAGCGGTTACAATATTGTACGTCTTGTTAATTAGCTCTAGACAGTTGCCATAGACTTCCTGGAAAAGCCTGCTTTTCTAACTGGTGAACCTTTCATATTAAAGAATGCAATCTCAAATTGATATACTAATATGGGCATTTCTAGAAAGAATATAGTTTGTACAAATGAGCAAATAAATTTCAAGTTATTCTAATATTAAAAGTGAGGTTAAAGTTGTTTTTACTAATAATTACCTCAGACACCTTTCCCTACCATTTAGAATGTACCGTTTAATGCTGTAGCTACAATTACCTTAAAAATATCCAGGTTTTATTGATGTCTAGTATTTAATGGATGGAAAAATTAAGCTACTGAAAGCCACAGTGACTCACCCAGAGTTATGATTCAGAGTAAGTCCAAGACCAATGTTGTTTCCTGTATGTTGTGTTGCTCGCAAGGATTCATATTATCTGTTCTCTACCATTTACTGTCAATATTCAATACAGCTATTAATACCGCTGGGAAGCAAGATTAGTTAATAATGGAATATGTATTAGCATTGCAAACATGATCTATTTCATGAAGGCGAGGGTGAGAGTATTTCATCAGTTTGGATTCTCAGGGTCTCATACATGCTTTAATCCGTAACTGCATCAACATGTCTCATGGTAATGCTGGACATCAGTAGAACACGGATGTAGAAGACAATTGTCTTTAAATGAAATTACCGGGAAGCCAAAGGTTCACCTAGGAAATAGTACGTTTGCTAGGAGTAGGGAAATCTCAGTTTGTTTTTGAGAAGCCTTTGTGATTGGAACAATGAGTTTAAAGTATGGAGAACTGGATTCCATGTCTAGCTTGTACAATTAATAGCTGTGTAAGTAATGACTCAACCAAGAATTCTGTCAGCAGCAGAGTATTATTTGTGTTTTGTTTGTGGGGATTGTTTGGTTTGCATATATATTTGTGTATTTTATGTGGTTTTGTGTGGAGCATGGGACTTCTGCTCATCTCTGTGTGTTTTTCTCGGGTCTATAGTAGTCACCCCCGCCCAGATAGATTCTTCAGCCATTAACTAAATGTTGGCTTCCTAGTTTTTCACCACACATACAATAACATACAGTTATCAGATATGTGACTTTGTCATGTGTACATGCTTCCAGAACTTCCAGTTCAAAATAAATGGACCTTCATTGACATAAAGAATCCACAGTGTCACAGGAATGACTCACATATCTTCCAGGAAGATACATGAGTAAAAGAAGCTCTCATGTGCTGTGGATAGTGAGCAGAGCTATAAAGAATTAAGGATATAGAGCCTATAATTTAATAAGCATTTTTTTTTTTCTGAGTTACCCCTGGTGGAATAAACAAAAGGAAAATGCATTTTTTGTCTACCTTGGGAAGGAAAATAACATGATTATGAAGTCTCTCAGATTTAATAAAGCTTTGTTTGATTTCTAGTTGTTTCTAAGAGCTTGTCAACATGTATAATAATAGGTACCAGAAACTTTTAGGGAAAAAAAGGAAAATGTGAACAAAAAAGGAACTATGACATTTTCACTAAGGAAGTGAAGAGTGATCTGGAGAAATAAGAAACAGACAAACACATGTTGTTCTCAAGCCAGTTTTAAAAAACCCTTTCATTCTAAGCCCCTTTTAACAGAAAGTGTTAATAGTATTCAATTAAAAACAAAAAAGAACGCATAGCATTAGAAGAAATACCTAATGTAGATGATGGGGGGGTTGGATGAAGCAAACCACCATGGCACATGTATACCTATGTAACAAACCTGCACGTTCTGCTCATGTACCCCAGAACTTAAAGTATAATAATAATAAAATAAATAAAAATAAAAAAAGAACGCATAAAATTCACTTAGCTCTCCTAATTATTGCAACAAATTGTTTTGTTAAATTCTGTCAGTCCTAGGTCTTAGAGAAGCTACAAATGGGATTATCTAATGGACAAGTGTGACAGAAATGGGATGGGAACTTGTAGAATACCATCAGTTTCTGAGGATCACGAAAGTGGCATTAAGTGCTTCTGATTTTGAGAAATTACTGGGCAGTAGTGCAGATCATCTGCTGTTGGGAGACAGAAATAATTGTAATTTTAACCGGCCCAGATCCATGGTAGTGCAAAGGAGGGTATAGGTTAAAGCAAATTTTATAGACATAAAATGCAAATTGATGAAATAGTCAGGATATCAAACTCGATGTTGAAGGAAAGGGCACCTTTGGGAGACTGTTCTAGGCAGGATTATAAGGCATGAGTTGAGGTTACACACAACCCTGGTTTTATCTGATCTCTCTCCAAGTTTATTATAGACTAAAGAATCACAGTTGCCTGTAAATATTTTTATGTTTGAGGAATTCAATGACTATATTACCAAGAGATGGGATTCGAATTTATTGGAGCTTCCAAGAGTCTTTACAAACCTGGTAAGTCAGATAGACTGATCTTTGCTCACACCATTTAAGATTATGTAAATGTAAACACTTGTGTTAAACTAAACTGAATTCTGATAACAAATGCCTTAATAAAAATTGGCTTTTTTACACTTCAGGCAAACAATATAAATTATATGGATACACAAAGTTTCTTTACTTTCACTAGCTGATGAAAATTTGAGTGGCCATTTTTTCTCTGGTAAGTTTTTAATATTGACTTTCTTAATATTAGTTAAAAGTGCAATCACAAGATTTTTACCTTAAGAATATGGACTAATATTACACAGCTGGGACTAATGACTCATCTTTGTTAATGGGAAGACTTTTTTAAAAAGTTAAATGCATACATGCAAAGAGAGCAAAAGTCACCATACTACAATTTTTGTGCCTATAGTCAATATTTTTCTTCTTTATAGCATTCAAATTAAGAGGTTAAAGTCGTTATATAAAAGTCATTATCATATGCTTTATTAAACATTTTTATATTAGTAAACTGCAAAGTTCTAAATAATATTGCCATCAAATAATATTTAATTTGTGTACATGTATACATTAGATATGTTAAAATTAAGAATACTTTTACAAGATTATTAAGAATATTGAGATAATAGAATTAGTAACCCACATGGCAGAGTTGTTGCCTCACCTGATATAAAGTGTACTCACTTTTTAAGAAAAACAAAATCTTTATTATAAAAATAAACTGTAAAATTAATTTCAAGTGTTTCCACTACTAGTTTTCTAAAGAGAGGTGTATTATAAACAAACTACACCTGTTCAATAACCTCCATAGGCTGCCTAGAATCTTCTTTGTTCTTACTTTCAGACCACAAATCTTTTATATAAAGGCAAGCATAAAGTTAAGCATTTTGGCTTTTGTGTATACACCTTGCTCTTCCATTTGATAATGCAGAATAATTTGTAACATGAGCCTGAAAGGTAGGTTGCATCCTCATTTTAGATAGCATTAGTTTTAATGCCACTCTGCTTGTGGTCAAACTTCAGTTTCAGCTTTAAGTACTCCAGCAATCCTTTAATACCCACCATAATACTCCTGTCTCCATCTTCTTATCTCCCATTGTTCCTTCTCTGATTCCCTCAGCCACTTTATGAATGGTTCCATTTTGACAGTCATTTGGCAAGTTCCTTTGAAACATTTCTTAAAAGCCTTTTACAACCACCTGATAACTTCTTCCAAAAATCCTGTGATCTATTTTTCCACCAAAATATGTGGAATGTTGAGGAGGACCTGAGCTTAAAGAATTGCTACTACACACTTCAAAACCTGATGGAATTACTGAGCCTTTTCTTGTTACTGTGTCAAAGTCATTTTTGCAAAGTCATTTTTAAAATTTGATCTCTAATCTTACCATTTAAAAAATCAAAAGGCAAATTTCTGTCAAAACAAGAGAACCCATCGTGGCTTTTATATTTCAGCTTTTCTGATTCTGCAACCATTTCCTTGTCAAAAGAGCCTATAGCACCCTCTTTTTTCCTTCTGAAAACTAAAACAGGATATCGACCTACTCGTCAACTGTTCTTTGAGCATCATTCATTGTCAAAATGTTTGTATTTGTATGATCACGATTTATCCTTGCTGAAATTTCAAGCTTGGCAACGTCTTGCTCCTTACGGAAGAGGATGACTTCCTTTGAAAATGGCAAGAATACTGTAGGGGTAAAGGGGGAGCTTTGCCTTTGGCCCTCTGAAGCTTCCCTGAAAAGTCAACTTGCAAAAGGCAGATTCACTAGAGAAAAGGCATAAAAATTACTCAACATATAGACCCGAGGGCCTTCAGAATGAAGACCCAAAAAATACACGGGAAATTGTGCATTTGTAAGGTTAGGTTCAACAAAGTGAGGGCAGCCCTGTAGAAATATGACTGGATGTAATCTAATGCTAATAGGCTGAGTGGGAAACCCAGCAAGTCCTGTCTTTGTAGTTTTTGTTGTTGTTGTTGTTGTTGTTGTTGTTGTTGTTTTTCGCCTCTCTGTGCTGCATCCCTTCCTTTGGGTATGGGACAGGATGATCTCTGGAATGAGCATCTTATGACCTAGAGTTAAACAAGGTAGCTCAGATGATTTCTTTATGGCCAGCTTTTACACAGATAGAGTGGAAGGAGAGTTAGTGTAATACTTTTAGGTTTTACGGCTGGCTTTGGAGAGAGGGGTTCTGGTTTCTATGACCCATCTTGGGGAGGGATTCTGGTTTCTACAGCTAGCCTCAGAGGAAAATAAGACTGGGAGACAGGAGGGCCCAAGAAGTTCAGAGAAAAACTGCTTCTGAGGCGTTTATTTTGGGGTATTGTTTTCTGAGCCCCTAAATACATAATAGATATTTTTGTCTTTGCCCTTTTTATTGTTCTTTTTCTCCTTTTTTCTCTCATGTGCCACTGCCACCATTCTTAGATGGGCCTTCGAGGATGAATGTACAAAATTCATGATTTGGGTTAAGCATGCCTCCATAGCTATGGGCCTTACAAGCATTAACTGTCTATCATTTGCATCTTCAGATTGATATTCAGAAAAGCTTCAGGATTTTCACACTAGGCTAGAGAACAAATTTTTAAATAAATCCATCAACATATTGATATGGGAGAGGGGCAGGGAAGTGCTGGGTAGAGAAAGGTCAGGTCCCTCGTAATGGTCCACCCTTTGGGCCTGTGCCCATGAACCTAGGTGAGAACAGGCACTCCTGTTTTCATGCCCAAATGTTGCATTTCCAAGCCGGCCATGCCCCCTTACCTCCTGTGCCTATAAAAACCCTGAGACCCTAGCGGGCATACACACACAAGTGGCTGGACATCGAGAGGACCACACTGGCAGAAAAACACATAAACAGAAGAACACACCAACAGATGCTGGCAGACCATCAATGGCAGAACGACGCTAATGCCAAAGGAAATTTGGCCGAGGATGGCTGGAGGAGAGTCAGGCTGCTGAGTGGTCAGACACCAGGGGAAGACCACCTTCCCAGTCCATCCCACTTCTGACTCCCCATCCACCTGTTGATAGCTACTCAACAAAACCTTGCACTCCTTCTCTAAGTCCACATGTGATCTGATTTTTCTCACACACCAGGGCAAGGACCCTGGGATACAGAAAGATCTCTGTCCTTACAATAAGGTAGAAGGTCTAATTGAGCTGATTAAAACAAGCTACCTGCAAACAGCTAAGCTGAAAGGGCACATGGTAACACACGCCCACTTGGGCTTCAGGAGCTGTGAACACTCAACCTTGGAGGCTGCCATGGAGTCAGAGCCCACACTCCCCAAGGCCTGCCCGTCTGCGTGCTTCCTTAGGGGTATGAGCTATAGAGCACCAAAGAAGTGAGCCACATCCCCATCACACATCCTGGGAGGGGGGTAAGGGAAAACTCCCCTCATTTCAGTATGTTAAAGCTTATTCACCCTATGAGAGCCATTTAAAATGCTATTCTTAACATCAGTTCTGTTCCATTGGTCTATTCATATTCTTACTAGGCTTATGACTAGGATTATGTAGTATGCTTCCTTGCTGTTCTATTTTAACATTCCAGGAGAATGTAAACCCCACAAAGGAAGGTGATTTTGTCTGTCTTGTTCATGGATACAATCCAAGCACCTAGAATACAGCCTGGCACAGAAAAGGCACTCAAACTATGGTATTTCAATGAAAAGTGAGGAATATTCTTCATGTGGAATTTTTTAAAGGAATGCTGTGGCCCTACCCCTCTTCAGTAAGGACATTTTCTGTGAAGTACCATGAGAGGCCTGCCCTGTGCATATCAACATCAGCAGAGGCAGAGACCAAGAAAGACAGAAACCTGGCAGAGACTCTGAGGATGGTGTAGAAAAAGACTCCCCATGCTTAGTCATCTCATCATGTCCATTGTCGTGTGTAGCCTCCAGTTACACAAAGCCAGAGATGCTCAGCCTCATCCCCATCTGAGACAATTGCATTCTTTTGCCCTATTTGTCATCACTGAGTGGTCAGTCCCAGCAATTCTGGTTCACTCTAACATCAAGGGCACCAGGAAATAACCATTTGTTCATATTTCACTCGGAAGGAAGGGTCTCACACCAGGTTTGGGGGTTTATTGTTCAAGTTCAGATGACCAATAAAGCAAGTTCCTGAAAGTAATATTGCAGTTAAGAGCACAGTCCCTGAATTAAGATTACCTGGATTCAAATCTAGGCTTCACTAATTACTAGGTTGTGTGACTTGGGGTAAGTTACTTAACCTCTCTGTAATTTAGGTTGTCAGCCAAAAGACAGAAACCTTCTGTGATTTTAGCAGAGAGTATTTGCTAGAAAGAGTCATTACCTGTGTGTTAAAGAACTGCAAAGGTATGAAGAAAATAATGAAATATTGTAGAGACAGAAACTGCATGAATCGACCACCACCCCAATCACTACAAACTCCCTAAGTAACTTCTGGCCTTTAGTTTCCCCCACCTATAAAATGCTGAAGTTGGAGGAAAAGTCCTTTCACTCTCATTCTGCTGACATGACATGAGATTCTAAGAAACAGAAAGATAATTATGTGAGTGCAGCCAGTAACCAAGTCAGACGCCAAGGGGATCTATAATGCTTCTCCAAGGAATCTCTCTCTGGACAACCAGACCTTGTACCCTAGCCTCAGCCAGTAATCTCCAATGCTAGAGAAAAAAATACAGTTACTTCTGTCCAAGGCTGGCAGAGTCCTCTGAGATATGAGATGCACTTCCATCTTACTAGCTTCATGGTCTGCTTGGGGATTGTGGGGAGATTGTACCCTTGAAGTAGGCTAGCACTGTGAGTCACTTGCCTGTCTAGAGCACCAGGACTGTTTGCAAAGGGCTGAGGAGATTCCCGTCAATGGGCAAGAGCATGAATTTAGAGTAAACGTAGATTACACTTAGAGATCAGAGATTAATCCAGAGAAAAAGTACACTTTTCTCTAAAGAGGATGGGAGAAAATGTTGGACAAGAAATAGCAGATTTTCTCAGTGGTTAATACCTGCCAGGCTCTGTGGTGGGCACTTTTATGTTATTTGACTTAATCCTCACAACAACTCTGAAAAATCTTTTTTCAAATTTTATTTATGAGAAAATGAACTGGATATTTAACTGATTTTCTCACAAATTTCTTCTCAGGCTCAGAAGAAGTGTGAAAGAAGCCCAAATGACTAAGGTTCTTTGACAGTTTGGTCAAAGCAGGTCATACACCCAGAGGAAGGTCTGGACTGTGGAAGCTTTCTTAAGCAAAGACAATGTTGGTTGTGGGTGTTAAGATGTTGACCAAGCTGGACGCGGTGGCTCACGCCTGTAATCCCAGCACTTTGGGAGGCTGAGGTGGATCACCTGAGGTCAGGAGTTCAAGACCAGCCTGACCAACATGGTGAAATTCCATCTTTAATAAAAATAGAAAAATTAGCCGGGCATAGTGGTGGGCGCCTATAGTTAGCTACTTGTGGGGCTGAGGCAGGAGAATTGCTTGAACCTGGGAGGTGGAGGTTACAGTGAGCCGAGGTTGCACCATTGCACTCCAGCCTGGGCAACAAGACTGAAACTCCAACTCAAAAAAAAAAAAAAAAAAAAGATGTCGACCAAATGGCAGACTGTTGCCGTGAAGCAAGCCCAGACCTCAATGAGTTGGGGCAGATTCCTTCAGCAGTATCGCCTCATTTGGAGAATAAAAGGACTGGACTAAATACTCTCCAAGTACTTTATGAGTTATTTAAACCTCCCTGGTTTAGGTTTGTTCTTCTCTCAGGAGACAGCCTTGCCACCCTTCAGGAAATTGAGACAGCATATATGGACCATGCGTTGCCAGCTGCTGTACATCCCAGGGCCATCTTAAACCCTCCCCTTCTGAGCAGTGGCTGTTCTACAAGAAGCCTTAAAAGGCATGTGAAAGTGGCAACAGTGTCCCCTCAACAACGAATACTTCCCAAATATGAGCTTGTTTGGAGCCTGATGGCTCTGCCTCTGACTCCAATCCACTGGCATCTTTCCCAAGATGTGCCTGGACTTCCCTGAGCATGAGGCCAAAGACGGAGAATGAAGACACCCAAAAGAAGTAACAAGGAGGCACTGAATTTTCCGTAGGTTGCTTTCAGTTTACCAAAAGCCTGGAAAGTGAGAGAATAAATAAATTCTCTAAAATTCAAACTTAACATTACTATTATCAATATTTATTGTCTACTTTTTGTAAACTCTTTACATCTTTTTTCTTTAATTCTCCCAACAGCCAAAAAGTGGAACTATTATTATTCATCCCCCATTTAGTAGACAAGAAACTCAGGCTAAGCAAAACTAGATGACTTACATAACTCTATGTAGAAGTAGGGAAAATTAATTCGAACTGGGACTGTACAAATCACTAGTCTGCACATCGTTCTTCTTTTCATGTGCCACTTCTATCTTGTGTCATTTTTCCAAACCTCAGAATTTAGAAAGAGGAAGCAGAGGCACTTTTTATATAGCAACTGTCTGTAACTACAGCAAAATTCATATCCTGTGTAATCATAAATACTGTGCTGAGAAAGGGACAGGAAGTCTCAACGGGAGGAGAGCAGAGCAGCCAGATCTGTCTGGCAGGAACAGCCAGTGGGAGGATCCAGCTGAGCGAGCGCTCCGCAGAGGTGAGCTGACTCACCAGCCACAGCATAAGGGAGCAGGCTGTGAGAACAGGTAGGCACCTTGGTTTAGATCATGACTTTTGGGGGAGATTATGTGCTTCTGAAAAGATAGCCAGGGAACTGGGTTATTATCCTGTCTCTGAATCTGACAGCCTGAGTGAGTTGGAACATCAGCTTGGTCTCCTTTTTGAGTCTCAGTTTATTCATGTGCCAAGTAAGAAAGTTGGGTAACCATTCTTAGGTTTCCCTCAAGACTTGAGGTCATTTTCTGCAATGCTCTGCATTCTCCTGGTGTGTCACTTAGTCTTACACAGAGTATACTCTCAACAAATACTGTGCAATTAGACTGAATCCTGCATTAGAACTCCATTGTCTTACTCTAATTCTGTAATACAGAAAATTGCTGGACAAAGCTGTTGACCTCCATGCCACGATTTATCTTCAAAGCAAGGATTTTAGAGCCATCTTGGAAGTTGTGGGTCCCGCCTGTCTATCTCCACATATCAAATGTGGAAGGACAAAGCATCCTCTCAGCCTGTGGTGTTCGGAGATGATAGCATCAGCCTGGTGACTTTTTGTGAAACATAAAGAATCTTGGTTATATAGGATTCCTCCTAAACGTAGCAATGTGTGTCAAAATTTAAGTATCATAGCTTTAAATGTAATGCAGGCACTTCCATATGTCACTCTGAGATAATTAAATGCAGGAGGCATCACAAAACTGCAAAGATGTTCATTATGGCATTGTTCATAGTGGCAAAAAGAAAAAATAGAAATCACCTAAATAGTCATGAATATATGATTGGTTAAATGAATGTAGAGACATCCATTTACGTAAATACCATTTGGCTTTTCTGTTGTAGTAAAATATACTTAAAATAATTGTAGCCTTTTAACCATTTTTAAGTGTACCATTCAGTGGCATTAAGTACATTCATACCATTGTGCAACCATCACCACCACCCAACTGCAGAACTTTCTTGTCTTCCCAAACTGGAACTCCATGGCCATTAAACAATAGCTTTCCATTCCCCTCTCTCCGCAGCCCCTGGCAACCACCATTCTACTTTCTGTAAATTTGACTATTGTAGGTGCCTCATGTAAGTAGAATCATGCAATCTGTGTCCTTTTGTGACTGGATTATTTCACTTGCCATGTTGTCTTCAAGGTTCATCCATGTTGTGGCATGTATCAGAATTTATCATTTGCTTTTAAATGTAGGATTTTTATTATTTCTGTTCCTTAGTCAAAGATGTCTGCAGAATAATGTTAAGTGTGAAAAGAACAGTTATAGATGGCATGGGTAGAATGACTATTTCTGTAGAGTTATGAATGTCTGTGAACGTATATAAAGAGGAGAGAGACAAAGTGACAGAGGGGAGGAGAGACTGTAAAGAATATGTGCATATGAAACAAGAGTAATCAGGTAGCAGTTGAAAGTTAAGGAGCTTAACTGTTTTCTTCTTCAAATTTTATTCCCTTGTAATGGTAGTACTTTATGTACTCTTTCTTTTTTTATTTTTTGTTGTACTTTAGATTCTGGGGTACAGTTGCAGATCTTGCAGAGTTGTTGCATAGGTACACACATGGCAAGGTGGTTTGCTGCCTCCATCCCCCTGTCACCTATATTTGGCATTTCTCCCCATGTTATCCCTCCCCAACCTCCCCACGCCCTGCTGTCCTTCCCCAGCTCCCCCCCAACAGACCCCAGTGTGTGATGCTCCCCTCCCTGTGTCCATGTGTTTTCATTGTTCAACACCTGCCTATGAGTGAGAACATGCAGTATTTGATTTTCTGTTCTTGTGTCAGTTTGCTGAGAATGATGGTTTCCAGGTTCATCCATGTCCCTACAAAGGACCTGAACTGATCGTTTTTGTGGTTGCATAGTATTCCATGATGTATATGCACCACATTTTCCTCATCCAGTCTATCATTGATGGGCATTTGGGTTGGTTCCAGGTCTTTGCTGTTGTAAATAGTGACACAATGAACATACATGCACATGTGTCTTTATAATAGAATTGTTTATAATCCTTTGGGTATATACCCAGTAATGGGATTGCTGGGTCAAGTGGGATGTCTATTTCTAGGTCCTTGAGGAATTGCCACACTGTCTTCCATAATGGTTGAACTAATTTACACTCCCACCAACAGTGTAAAAGTGTTCCTATTTCTCCACATTCTCTCCAGTATCTGCTGTCTCCTAATGATCACCATTCTAGCTGGCATGAGATGGTATCTCAATGTCGTTTTGGTTTGCATTTCTCTAATGACCAGTGATGATGAGCATTTTTTCATATGTTTGTTGGCCTCATATATGTCCTCTTTTGAAAAGTGTCTGCTCATATCCTTTGCCCACTTTTGAATGGGTTGTTTTTTTTTCTTGTAAATCTGTTTTAGTTCTTTGTAGATTCTGAATATTAGCCCTTTGTCAGATGGGTAGACTGCAAAAAATTTTTTCCGTTCTGTTGATTGTTGGTTCACTCTAATGATTCTTTCTTTTGCTGTACAGAAGCTCCAGAGTTTAATTAGATCCCATTGGTCTATTTTGGCTTTTGTTGCCAATGCTTTTGGTGTTTTAGTCATGAAGTCCTTGCCTATGCCTATGTCCTGAATGGTTTATGCACTATTTCAAACAGAACAAACAGTTAAGAAATAACAAAGGATAACGCCTGTAATCCCAGCACTTTGGGAGGCCAAGCAGGCAGATCATGAGATCAGGAGTTTGAGACCAGTCTGACCGACATGGTGAAATGCTGTCTCTACTAAAAATACAAAAATTAGCCAGGTGTGGTGGCATGTGCCTGTGGTCCCAGCTACTCAGGAGGCTGAGGCAGGAGAATCACTTGAACTGGGATGTGGAGGTTGCAGTGAGCCGAGATCGAGCCACTGCCCTCCAGCCTTGGCGACAAAGTGAGACGCTGTCTCAAAAAAAAAAAAAAAAAAAAAAAAGAAAGGAAGAAAGAAAGAAAGAAATAACAAAGGAAAATAAATGTTCACGGTATCAGATAGATAGGCTATAGTCTGAAAGTATCAATTAAACTTTCAAGTCTGAGCTTCAAGCTGAGAATCAAGCATTTTCTGCTTGATCTAAAAATTATGAGATCTAAAAAATAAAGAAAGGAACCCAGAGCTAAAGAGGCTGGTAACAAAGACTAGAGGAAGGAGTCTAGCTGGCATATTTGGGCCACAAGGAGCAAGGTAGAAGCCAAGTTTCTACAACATGAAAGCAATTCAGGAAATAAAAATCTTCAACCTCTGTTCCCTAAGATTAGCAATGTTCCTGGGGGAGGATATGGAACTGTTGAGTGGTAGCCAATGCTTCAACAATAGGGGAGGAAGAACAGAGTGGATGAGAATCAGGTGTAGCTAGCTGGGCAAGCACAGACTTACAGGGATATAGAAGAACTCTGGAGTTAGATGGCCCATGCCCAAATCTTGCCTCCACTACCTGCTAGGTAAGGAATCTTATGCAAGCTATTTCACTGCTCCAAGCCTCATTTTTCTGATCTTCAGGGTTCAACTAGCAACAGCACCTACCTCTGAGAGTCACTGTGCAGAATAAATGAGAACGTCACAATGCTCTTAATAGAGTGTCACATGCATAGTTCATGCCCAAGCGATGTTAGCAGTGATTATCATTTTATCAGGAACTACTGTTTGATTCTGAAATCTAGAATCTCTCTAAGATTGAGACTTTTTCTACTTCTCTGGCTTTAAAGATGTGCTAGTTAAATGAATCTAGAGACATCCATTTATTTAAATATACTATTTGGAAGGCTCACCCTGGCTCCACTGCAGGGATTTACCATCAACATGATTCCTTTCATAGGATATGTAACCTCACCCCTACTTCCACCCAGATTTCCAAATTCTAAGAAATGAAAATTACCTCCTTAAACAAAGAGAACTTTAGGTTTAATAATTCTTCAGGTAAGCTACTTGGTGCCCAGAGAGCATGAGAAGCTAGACTAAGGCACAGATCTAGAAGGAGAAATAAAATGGAAGTCCCAACATTGATGGACTATTATGGAACACCTGATAATACTCAGAGAGTTACAACAAAAGGCACTCACATATGTCATTCAAATCCTCACAAGAGACCTTCAGGATAGTGTCATTATCCCTATTTTACAGATAAGGAAACTGAGGATGAATAAAGGGAAACATCCTATCCACGGCCAGTTCATTAACATCAGAACTGGGCTTCACATGAGTATTGGATGTAACTGATATGCTTTGGGAGTTTATCACATGCCTCACTCTACGTTGAGCCCATTATATGTGCCATCTTACCTAACCCATGCCACAAATCTATGAAGTGGTGAAATACCTTGCCAGAGTGAGTTTAGCATTCAATTGTGGATACGGGAGCTGAACATAGGACTGGACTCCAAGACACATGCTCAGATGTGCAACTAGACGCCGAGGCATTGGATTCCCATCCCAGTGCACTTTTCCATCTCCCTCACTAGTAAAGAGATTCTAGGTGTCATTTCCAATCTTTACATGTTATCCACTCCACCCAAGAGACCCCGGAACCATTCCTAAAGCACCAATACATTGAGGCAAAATGTCAGGCAGCAGAGCTGTGGCACCTTTCAAGGATCACAAGCCTTTAAACTCTGGCCTTCAGCAGGGAGAATGCTGAGCTGAAAACAAATGTGGGCAACATTTCAGGGGCTGAGCCCTGCTGCTGATACCACAGAGACCCAGCCATGTTGCTGAGTTGGCAGTGGCAAACAACTTGCTCCTGGAATCTACAAGGGAATTGGAAATGTGAGGAAGGAAGAGGAAGATGAGGAGAATTGACATGGCATAGAGAAAAATATCACAAGTCTCTGAGCCAGATAAGTCTCAATCCAGTCATGTAAACACAGGCTGTTAATATTTGCTATCACATATTGAACACATTCTATGTGCCAGGCTGAGTGCTTTATGTGACTATTTTATTCCATGAAAATCACTTGAACTTTTCAGCCCTAGGTTTCGAATGTATAAAATTGATTTAATGACATGTAAGTGACAGGGTCATTATAAGGATTACAGTTGCAATGGTCTAATTCCTGGAAGTCAGCAGGAGTTAAATAAATGTTTATGTTACTAATTACTAAGCCAATGTAAGCAAGGAGGAAGATTCTGGATGGGACAGGCCATCTTGCTACAGGAAAGGAAAGTGGAACAGCATTCATCCCCAACAATTTTTTTTGTTTCTTGAGACAGAGTTTTACTTTTGTTGCCCAGGCTGGAGTGCAATGGCACAATCTCAGGTCACCGCAACTCTGCCTCCCGGGTTCAAGTGATTCTCCAGCCTCAGCCTCCCAAGTAGCTGGGATTACAGGCATGCACCACCACTCCTGGCTAATTTTGGATTTTTAGCAGAGACAGGGTTTCTCCATGTTGGTCAGGCTGGTCTCAAACTCCTGACCTCAGGTGATCTACCTGCCTTGGCCTCCCAAAGTGCTAGGATTACAGGCGTGAGCTATTGCACCCAGCTCACCCCCAACATTTTTTGAAGATAAAATGAAGACTGGAGTTGAAGACTGATCAGTGCAAGCGTACAATAAAAGTGTAATTCTGGAAGATGTGATATGGGAAGGTAGCACAGGTGAAGCAGAGACACAGGAGATAGGGAAAAGAAGCTGGAAGCAGGGGTCATTGGAGGGAGAGTGAGATGGACACATTCAGGGCTGCAAAGCAAGTTCTATGTTATTTGCTCACCTCTCAGTTTGTGGGAACCCTCAAAATGTGTACAGTTCTCTCCCAGTGACATGCCTTTTGACCACAATGGATGAACTGTGCCCAGAATGCTCGCTTTATAATGCTGCATTGATCCCCATGTTTTGTTTTGTTTCTAAAGGAAAATCGGCCTTTGAGTAATGGCAAAAAACCTTCTTAAGTAGCTACAATGTATGGTCCCTGGGAAGCTTACGACTGTAAGTCAAACCTTGGGAAGTAACTTAGTTTGATGCCTTTCCAGCATCATCAGCATCATGCTATTACAATCCCAAACCATGAGGGCTTTTGACATCTTTACACCAAAGGGCATCACTATCCCTAAAAGAGAGAAACCTGGACACATGTACCAAAAAGAAGATTACCTGCAGAGTGGGCTGCCAAATGAAGCCACCATTCTCGGGGTAAGTCCATCTCATTAAAAGGGGAATATTGAGAAAATACTTTGTAAATGTATCTAGACTACAGATCTACAATGGGTCTGAGAAGCTCTTTCACTCCTTTCTGGCTGATTCCAGGCTAACGGGGACATAAAATGGAGCTTTAAGGGAAGACTATATTCTCTGCAGCAATTTCTACAAACTAAAACCATTCTATCTTTTCCACTAGCATGCTTCACAATGAACAAATTAGTCTTTTTTATTTTGTCTTTAGTAAAGATGGTCTATTTAACCATATGGATTTTACTCAGTATGATTAAATTAGATATTCTTAACTTTGAGCTCATTTTTCAAATATTTTGAGATGAGACAATGAAGATTAATCTCATGACCCATTTTCTCCCTGTCCATATGAGTAACTTATACTTCCAAGTGTCCCAGATCATCGTCCCTCAAATCCAGAACTTTAATCTCCATATGGTTTTGAATACCCTCTTATAATACCGGACTCCTATTCACTCCCAGTTTTAGATGGATCTGCCTTCCCTGTTTCTTCACTATTCTTAGTACAGCTGGCAATCTTTTAAAAATGAAAGTTAGATCATATATTCTTCTGGCCCCAAATTATCCAGTGGGATTCCTTTTTTTGCTCAAAATGAAAAGCAAAGTTGGTAAAACAGAGCCTAGAAATCCCTACATAGTTTGCCCCATGCCTCCAGTACTTCACAGGCCTCATATCCTACTACTTTGCTTTTAACTCTATTCTGCCTTCCATGGAACTTGTATGTAAAGGACATAGTACACATAAGCTCTCCAATGGTAATGATTTTCATTTGCTTCATTCCCGGGAGCCTGGCACACAACAGGTGTTCAATAACTATTGATGATATGAGTGGTTGACTTTTTTATTTTTCCTATGTTTGCATCATCTTTCAATTGCACATGCATTGAACTATGAGCAAAAGCATGGGCTTTGGAGCAAGCTAACAGCTAAAACTTCAGTTCTTCCACTTGTGAAATTATTATTATTAAAATTCAATGATGAACAAAATAAGATGAATTACAGCAGAAAAGACGAGCTGCTTTATCTAATTTCAACTGGAAAAGTGTTTCATTAACACTCCTGTGAAAAGTTGGCTACTTCCACCTCACTGGACAACTTTTTAATCTACTTTTCAAGGAAATACATTTAAAAACTGTCAAGTATCTTTTTCAAACGAAGTTAAAATATGCATATAATCGCTTCCCGATTTGCTAGTTTAATAATCCTGTCAGAAGAGATTAGCTATGTATGACTTCCTCTAGAAACATTTCTATTGGCTCCTTGTAACATGTTTTCCTCTTTAATATAACAAATTATAATGTATTTTTATACTCGTCATACTTCACAATGTGCATTCAAATAATCACTTTCATCTGTTTGAAGTGTATTCTAGATTTCCTGCCTTCTCTCTTGTAGACTGTCCAGATCCTGTGTTGCCTGATGATTTCAAGTTTGGGGGTCATCTTGGTTTTTGCTCCCTACCCTTCCCACTTCAATTCAGCAATTTCCACCACTTTGATGTCTGGGTACCCATTTTTAGGAGCTCTGTGTGTGAGTAGAATGGGGATCTCTAATGCTTTATAAATGATAACCGGGTGCATAGTCATGAGTGACTCAGACTCCAAGGGTCCAGGAGGCAAAAGAAGGCAAGGCCTCAACTTTCCTTCTATCATTGTCCCACACCACGTTTTCCCTATTCAAGAAGAGCAGCAGAGAGACTTAATCGGTCTTCCTGCAGAGCAGGAGGCAAGAGGAAATGGTAATACAACGGGTATACCAGCACAGCATTTTTTTACCTGGCGTTACAGCATACCTCTGGAAAAGTGGATGCTTTTTCATATCTCTCTTTGGGGCTTTGATGAGGCCATTGGATTCCTTCCATTGTGAGAATAATTAACTTTTCAGGTAGAGAGTGAGAAGGCCATTTTTAAATAATAAATTGAGCACCACTGGTTGATGCCACAGGTTTGCAGAGATTTGGAGTTACAAGGGTAGGATTCATGGGAGGCAGAAACATGCTTGCTACGTGTTCAGAGGTAATCCTGGGCACTTGAGAAACTCTCTTTGCTGCCTTCCACCTAATGGTTCATGAAAAAGGGCCTAGTAGATCTGTTTTGCAGAGAGTGGCCAGGGCAAACTCACACTTCTCACAAAGGGTTATTTCTTCTCCATATAGTATTTTATACAAAGGAGAAAAAGCAAACATTCTGGGCAGATGACATTTACTAAGGTACCACTTCTGTGTGGATATAGTTCCTGTGCGAACACAAACTGTGCAGTCATGTAAGGAGGCCCTGCTCCTGCCGCAGAGCACAATTTGTCCTTGACTTCTATAACCAGTGGGGCCCACATCTCCTTAGAGAAGGTAGTGTTAGCTCATACTGGACCCTCTTTGCCTGTGACTATTCAGTATCCAGGCCACACACTCAAGCAACTTTTCAGCTTCTCAGAATACCTTTCCTCCACCAACTGGATCTTTAATACTACTGGGATTAAATATTGACTTCTGGGTCTTTATGATAAAGACTTCAAGTCAGGGCCTGTTCTTCCCACTTTCCTCAACTCCCATTCTGACTCAAGCAACATACACCAATAACTTCCAGTCCATGTGTTTCCATACCTCATCCCATCAGAGCCTCTTTCCTGAGTGCTTCTGTGGGTTGTTCCCATCTCTCTATCCACCTGAGTCATTGGTCCATCTCAACCTCCTTTCAACCCTGTAATGTAGTAACACTCTTCTCATTCCCATGTACACCTTTTCTCCAGGCCTCCTCAGTTCCTAGTGATTTTCACTAAAACAAATCCGACCCCTCTGTGTATCTGCATGTCATTAAAAGTCAATATAGACATTCTTACATCAGGTGGGAACTAGGCCTTTCTAGAAATGTGGACCCAAACGATTTCTGCAGTGTTCTCTCTCTAAAAATTTTCCAACAGCACTTTTTGATTGAGTGATTGATAGTGACATGGTGGGCACATTTCCGCAAGATGATTGAACTGATCATTTCTCTCTTTTCTGAGCAGTTTGGCATTACTGGATCCCTCTCAATTATCTCTGGAAAGCAATCAACTAAGCCCTTTGTAAGTATAAGGACCATCAAATCTCAGATGGTTGGAATCGAAGGAATGTCAGAGTTAATTCTTTTAGTTCAAAATTCCTATTTTACAGTTTAGGGAGACAAAGCTTATAATAGGGAAGCTCAGGTTCTCCTGGCTGTTCCATTGGTAGAACCAAGAGTAGAGCCCAAATTTCTTGCCTCCTAGATCATATAGTCTACATCCTGGGAAACCCCTTACTCCCCAGGCAAACCAGGATAGCTGGTTTACCCTACTCAATGGCCATGGTAACAAGTTGAAAGAAGTCCATGATATATTTTCAAATTTCTGCTCCTTAAGCAACTGAAATAAACCTCATCCAGTCAAATATCATGTAGGAAGGCATTCATTCCTCTGTTAGAAGAGGGTGTTGTCACCTTTTTCTAGGCTGGAGAGACTATTTCCATCCAAAAACCCATTCTTGATAATTGGATGTCTGAGAAAAATATCACTTCAAAGTAAGGTGACAGAGAATGTGAGTGATGGAGTGGGGCTGAGGGGAATTTCTGCAATGTCAGCACTGATTGCAGCACCAAACACAAAGACAATACCACTCATGCCACTGCCAACATCCCCTTGGCTTTCTCAACCACTTTAGAATTATTATATTGCCCTAAGTGCATCTAGAATACGACCTTTGGTCCCTCCTTAGAAACCCAATTTATGGCTTCTTACTTAAAGGAGCAGCTTCAGAGAAAAGACAGAAGCAAACTGGAGAAGTTGGAATACCGACCTACAGGTGGATCAGGCCTAAGAGAACCACATTCACCACATCATTTCCCGAGTCCTCTTCTACAATTTGGGAGAAAGGATTCTCCCATAGCATGATGATTCATTAGCAAAGATACACATGCTTTTCTCTGTTTAAGCATCATTGGAAGAGAAGGCGTGTTGGGGAGGATGGTTGTCTTGCCCTTTTCTACTCCAGCTCTGTAGCTATATAAATTCATGCACTGAGTCTCTAGCGGATGAAAGGAAAACAAATCCCAATGGGCAGTATCTTTGCCCAAAGCTACCATATGAGCAATGGAGCCCACACGTTGTTCTCTGTCACACATGTGGAGTCAAGTCCAAGCACAGATTTTCCTTTCTGTCCATTCAGCACATTTGGGAAGCCACTTCTGAGATCAGACGATTCATCTTCCTCATTTTATAAATGAGATAACTGAAGCCCAGAGTAAGAAGGACTTGCTCAAGCACACAGATGAGTCGGTGACAGAGCTAGGATAAGAGTAGAGGTTTTCAGATTCTAAGTCCAGAACTATGACTCCAAGCAATGAATGCTGTGAACTCTTCAAAACTCTCTTCCCTGCTCCTGGGTTCTAGACTGCAGCTTCAATCACCAGGAGCATATACCAGCCTCATACACCATTCATGTGTCCTCATCTGTGGCTAGTCAGACCTTATATCTTCTTGAATCAGGATGTGGCTTTTCCTTAAATTACCTCTGTAGGTATGTGGCAGGGAAGAGAGAAAGGTTGCTATGGAAGGGATTAAAGGCTTTATAGCTTCTTCCTCCCTTTCTCCCTCCAAGGTTTGTGGGAAAAATGGCTACAGTCTGATAATATTTCTGTTTGTGAATGAGTGGAGAGAGAAGCACAGGGTCTAATCCCATGTGCCTCTGTCTCATGCCATGTCATTTAGGAAAATCGAAGGCATATGCTTGTTATAATGAACAAATATTGCTTGTCAATTGAAAGTATATTTTATGTTTCCATAGGTTTTCCAACTTTTCCAGTTTCCCTCCACGTTTTTTTTTTTTGAAGCTGCTCTTTTATGTAAATCAAATTCACAGATTTGGTTTACCAGGGGGAACAAAAATCCGTATCTAGAAGCCTTTACGGAAACAGAATGATTCTAAGGCTACTGAGGAAGTCACAGGAGATGTTGGCAGTGACCACAGCAGCACTGTCTCTATCTTGAGTGCTGCAGAGAGTCAGGGGGCCAGAACTCCTTTCCCTAAGGAGGAATTATCCATGCATTTTCTTATACTATAAGCATTTACTAATTACATCATATGATTAACTAAATAGTGACAAGGGATACAATGATGAATACAACACAGTTTGTGTCCATACAAGGAAACAGGAAGGAAAGGAAACAGACCCGAGGACGCACCATTGCAGTACAATGGACAGAGGGCTAATAGCATGAGTTGCTGATTCTGTGATAAGAGCCCAATGCAGAGTTTCTCTTCCAGGACCTGAGCAGCCTGACCTCAAACGCAGTGAGTTCTGTTACTGCAGGGGCAGGCCTCCTCCTCCTTGCTGGTAGTGTGGTAGCCCTGAGGACTGCCTCTCAACACTGTGGCTCAGAAAAGGAGTATCTATCCTCACTGCCTTATTCGGAGTACTATTATCCAATATATGAAATCAGAGATTGTCTCCTGACCAGCGTCAGTTTAACAGTGAGTAGCTTCAGATTGAATATCCTGTCGTGTGAAATCTCAGTGTCTTCCCTCTGCATAACCTCTGCTTTTCTGGCAGTCTCTGGTCCTGTTGATCTGAATGCCTGGAGACAGACAGAAATAAACAAACGCTTCTGGTTGGAAGAGGCCTGTCTGCAGACTGCATGGTGTGGGCGGTGTACCAGACAAAGTCAGAAAAGGAAATCAAGGACAACAGGGCGACTATCACTCTTCTGGTTTTTCTTAACACCAAACATTCCAACCTCGATGAGTTTAACTCTTAAAGTGCAACCTTTGTTGAACGGGCTTCTCCCTACTTATCACAGGCAGAAATATTGTTCATTTGAATTTTCGATTAATCTGAGATTATCTCTTTTGGGTTCTTTTCTAGGGGTTGAATGCCCCTACCCCTTAAAGATGCTTGTCTTCTGATCATCAGTGAATTGAGGACCAGCAGAGGCTGTATATGTTCAATTTAATCTTCAAATGCAAGCCTGTATGCTACATTATGTTAGGCACAGAACGTGAACCTTAAGCCCAAACATATAATTATTTTGTACTTTGGTCCAACAGGGCTGACAGAGTGCGGTGGGAAGGGAGAAAGCCTGTCATAGATTTGACTTCTAGAAAAAATGTCAACCTCTCTGGGCAGCATTTTCTTGGCACCTTTCTCCCAAACTTGATGATCACTACCTGTTCGTGGTGACAAGCCTTGCTTAGTCTATCCTATAAATGTAGTATCATGGTGCTAAAACCATAAACCTGTGGCCTTTTAAGAAGAAAGACTTGGCCAGGCACTGTGGCTCACGCCTGTAATCCCAGCACTTTGGGAGGCCGAGGCAGGCAGATCACCTGAGGTCAGGAGTTTGAGATCAGCCTGACCAACATGGAGAAACCCTGTCTCTACTAAAAATACAAAATTAGCTGGGCATGGTGGCACATGCCTATAATCCCAGCTACTTGGGAGGCTGAGGCAGGACAATCACTTGAACCCAGGAAGTGGAGGTTGTGGTGAGCCAAGATTGCACAATTGCATTCTAGCCTGGGCAACAAGAGTGAAACTCCATCTCAAAAAAAAAGAAGAAAGACTTCTTCCTTTATGAATCCTTTTAGTAGGAGCATGGGGAGCCCAAGGTAGTATCTCTCATTCCCTTGGACCCATCTATCTTGTAAATCTCAGAAAATGTGTGCAAGCCTTTGCACTCCTGTGGGTCTGCCCATGTGACCCTGAGATTGTCAAAAGCAGCCCCTTTGGTTTAGGAGGTAGAGGAAGTGGAAGAGCACAGAGACCAGCTGAAGGAAGCCCAGCAGACAGTGTAATCCTGGTGCAGGACAGATATCGGGTAAAGAAATGGGGGTGGGAGAGGCATATTGGGGGTTTAATTTGAAAACAAATTTCATTACTTCAAACTGCCTCCCATTCTCCAACGACTGGAGTCTAAAAGAGCTTCCTATAACGTCAGAGAAGTCTCAGCATGCCAGACTAAGCAGATTCCAAAGGCCTACCCTGTTAATTAACACAGCAATTACCTAAACAAAAGTAACAAGTTTTAAAAATTAAAAAAATATATAGCCAAGATTAGAAGAAGAAAGGAAGGAGGGCAGAAGGAAGAACTAATCAAAGAAGAAAGATGTCTTAGGTTCCAGAAGCTAAGAAGTATGCTAAATCCAAATCATCAAACAAGAGCTGAGGCCAAAAAAAACCAGGGAAGTCTGGCTAGGAGTAGGTGTTAGAGGCTAGGATCATGCACTTTTAACACCCGTGACAAGATCCGACATTTGGCAGGACTATAAAGTTCATATCGAGTACCCTGCAAAAATGTTGACAGCTGAGATGGAATATTTTCTCAATTTGTGAAAATAATATAAAGCAAATTCTGCCCAACCTTCCAAGGAATTTCAAGAAAACCTTCCATCAGCTCACTAAGCTTTGTGCAAACATGCCATCCAAATTCATAATTACATAGGGGAACCTCAAATAAAGGGATAAAGTTTAAAACTGCTACAAGATGTGTGATCTAAGGTTCTAGCAGAATGAAATCTAAAATTACTATCTAAGGAGATGTCCATAAACCCAACTTATACAATGCCTACCTATCAAAGAACCCTACCACTACCACCATCTACACAACTGAAGTTATCCAATAACCAAAATATTATGAGAAGCATAAGAAGAGCACAAAAAAATATGGGAAGCAGCAGCAAATGAGGAAACATGAGAATTAGAAGCTCAAGAACTGAGGATAATACAATGATTTGAACAAGGCTATTATGAAAATATGTTTTAAATCATTTAAAATGTTTAAAAAGTAATATAAACCAGGCCAGGCATGATGACTCACACCTGTAATCCCCGCACATTGGGAGACTGAGGCAGGCAGATCATCTGAGATCAGGAGCTCGAGACTAGCCTGGCCAATATGGTGAAATGCAGTCTCTACTAAAAATACAAAAACTAGTTGGGAGTGGTGGTATGTGCCTGTAAACCCAGCTACTTGGGTGGCTGAGGCAGGGGAATTGCTTGAACCGGGGAGGCGGCGGTTGCAGTGAGCTGAGGTCACACCATTGCACTCCAGCCTAGGTGACAGAATGAGACCCTGTCTCAAAAAAATAAAAAATAAATAGATGTCAAAATGGAAAAAAAAGGACATTAAAAAAAAGATGTGTGCATTTGAGAAAAGAAATATAATCAGAAATGAAAATTGCCTTTGAAATTAAAAACTCAGCAGATCAGCTAAACAGCATATTCAATACATTCAAGGAAACAAAGAGCAAAATGGAATTGAGATTTGATTAAATCACACAGAACACAACACATTACGTGTGTTTGGAAAAGATGGATGAAAGCTTAAAAAGCGTGATGGATACAGGGAAGTGGAGAGGTTCAACACGTATCTAATATGAGTCCCAGTAAGAGATGATGGAAGAGAGAACGTATGCGAAAGTAAATAACTATAAATTTTTTAGAATTTAATAAAAACATGAGATTTCAGACTGAAGGAATGCACTGAGACCACTGCAGGATACACAGAATCAAATACACACCTAGAAATATCATCATGACGATAAAAAACACCACAGTCAGAAAGAAAATAATAAAAGCAACCAGAGATAAGTGGCAGATTACTCTCATCTGTCATTAGGTGGGATACCAAAGTTCTGAGATGATACAGTTGCTGCTAATTTCCCTTCTTCTATTAAGAAATCTGAAGGAGAAAGCAGAAAAGAGGATTCGGCAATTTTCCCTGTCCCCTTTTCTCTGCATTGCTGGAGGCTCATGGCCCTGTCTCCTCTCAGTCAGGCACAAGGGCTAGCTTGTGTTGGGTACCAACCATTCATGTCCTGATTTGCAGGGTGTCCTAGTGGTGATGCTCGTCTTCACTGTGCTGGAACTCTTATTAGCTGCATACAGCTCTGTCTTTTGGTGGAAACAGCTCTACTCCAATAACCCTGGGGTGAGTATGCTATGTCACATCATACTTGCTGTGTCCCAGGTCCAGGCTACAATAATCCAGACCCAAAAAAGTGGCAAAAAGAAGTATCAATGATTGTTCATGAGGTGCATGTGGAAGGCAACTTTTATAATTTAAAAAATGTGTTTAAATAAATGGTCTCCTTCCTGAGGACCCTCTGGTCATCTGGGATCAGCTGATGTCTACTGGGAAGCTGACCAGGTAGAGAATTGCTTAATATGAAGCTAGTTGGCTTTAGAAATCACATAGCCAAACCGCTCATGAAAGAACCAAGACATAGAAAATGAGTGATACAGACTATCGGGCTGAGAATGAGAACATGTCTCCCCTCACTTTTACCATGAACACAGCCACCTGCCTCCCAAGAGAGTCTCCCTCGCCAAGTTTCCTTGCTAATGTGATGAGACTTTACTAGAACGTCTCTGTCCTGTTTATGCTTTCCTGTGCTCTTCCTTACATCCCCTTAGCTCTTGTGTTATAATTTTAAAATATTTTCATTTCCCCCAAAAGCTACAGCAAAAAAAAAAATGTTTATAGAATTTGGATGAATTACGATTTAACTATGATCCTATTAAAAAATAGTAAAATAATTAGCAGACTGGAGAATGGCATTATTTTTAACTAATATTGCTACAATTACATTTATGGCAAAGTTGGAAGAACTACTACTATACAACGTTTGGGGAAAATGTATTATGAGTATGTTTTTTAGTCTCCGAAATCAAAGTTTAAAAACTCTAACCAATTACATATTTTCTAGAGTTCATTTTTCTTGACCCAGTCACAAGATCATATTCAACAGGACAAAAAGAGTTCTTCAAGGTCTTGGATATAAGTAACTCTTGGCCTTAGAGGATAAAGGAAAAGTAACCCAGACGTCACGGTCAAGTGTGATTAGACTTTCCTGAAATCTCTGCCATTTCAGACACTGCGAAATAAATTTTTTCAATTAAAAAAAACTTCTGTTTTGTGTTTGTTTACTGTGAGTCATCATTTAATTTCTCTTGAAAATAATTTCCTCAAAGCCCAGTCAGTAAAATTTTATTAGCAGGTCTTCCAAAAATGGTCATAAACTTTATAAACTTCTTTGGGTAAACTGAGCAGAAGGTGATACAAAGAAGAGAAAATGTGCAGTCATGCTAGTGTGAATTTGGTAAGTCGTGTGACTCTGCATGCTGTTTCTATATTATTTTCACACTCATATTGCTTAAATATTTCATATTAGGGATTATAAGAATACTTTAATTAAAAATTAAAGGCAATACATAATTAAAGTACTCTGCCCTGGCCACTGTCTGAAAAACAGATCTGCTGGGCCCTTTTTCATGAGCCGTTAGGTGAAAGGCAGCAAAGAGTTTCTCAAGTGCTCAGGATTACCTCTGAACACATAGTAAGCCTGTCCCTGCCGCCCATAAATCTTATCATGTGAATCCAAATCTCTTCAAACCTATGCTGCCAACCAGTGGTGCTTGTTTTATTGTTTAAAAACAGCCTTCTTGGCCAGGCGTAGTGGCTCATGCCTGTAATCCCAGCACCTTGGGAGGCTCAAGTAGGTGGATCACCTGAGGTCAAGAGTTCAAGGCCAGCCTGGCCAACATGGTGAAGCCCCGTCTCTCCAAAAATGCAAAAAAATTAGCTGGGCGTTGTGGTATGCACTTGTAGTTCTACCTACTCAGGAGGCTGAGGCAGAAGAATCACTTTAACCTGGGAGGTGGAGTTTGCAGTGAGCGAAGACTGTGTCATCGCACTCCAGGCTGGGTAATAAGAATGAAACTCCATTGCTCAAAATAAATAAATAAATAAATAAATAAAAATAGGCTACATATAGTCTTTGAATTTATTTATTTTAAATAAATAAATAAAATACAAATAATATTTAGTCATTGGTACATAAACTATGTTCTCTTCTGTAATTACAGGGTAGGAGTCAACGAAGACGTCTTTGTCTTCTTAATAAGTTACAGATAATCCATCTCTGAGTGGCATGTTTTCTGCTTCTAGCTTGGATCCAAATGTTGCTCATGCTAAAAAGAATAATGTAATAATGTCTGTTTGGGTATTAACTCTATTTTGATCTATAGCACAATTTTGTAATTCAGATCGTCTCCCCTGCACTTTGTACCACATGGGCATATTCCTTCTTCCCAGTCACTGCTGCAATTATTTTGCCTGTTCTTTGTGTAATATGTTCTGTGTGGGCCTCTGCATTGAACTCGATTTCTTGGGCAATTATGGAAATTCCAGTGTGGCTGCAGTTTAACTTTGCACTCTCTATGCATATGGGGTCTCCTAAATAAGCTTGAAGAGTAGCAGAGTTTAAAAAATGTATAACTTTCTACAACAAAGAATTATTGAGTCCAAATGACATCAGTGCTAATTTTGAGACACCTGCTATCCATGGTTGCTACAAACCAGGAAATACTCAAGTTATTATTTGTATATATTGGTTTTAGCTTTATGAAACAGTTTACCTTCATGATCTCATAGTTGAAATTATAATGAATTTAGGAATGTAAAGGATCAATATGGAAAGCAAGATTCCTAAAGGCAGTTTTTGTTTTAATTAGTATTCGTGTAGTTCAAATCAGGAAGGATTTGACTATAATTAGTTTTGCTTACCTTTCTGAAAGCTAAAATACTCTATTATAAAGCGGCAACTACATCTGGTCCTATAGCACCTTTACTACTGATATTTTTTTTAATTTGAAAATGCAAAGAATGGTTAAATGTTCTTACTACAAAAACAGAAAAAAGTTAACCATGTAAGGTGACGTATATGTTAATTAGCTGGATTGCAGTAATCATTTTGGAGTGTATATGTGTATCAAAACATGTCGTACCCCTAAATATATATAATTTTTTTTGTCAAATATACCTCAATAAAGATGGAAAAATAGAGATTCAAAGTTAACCACTGATTTTTATAACACAAAGGAATATGGTTTAACAGTAAGTTGGAAAATTCATCAAGTAAAAGTGAGAAACTCCTTTTGAAGGAGGGCAGAGCATGGTTGAGTTTAAAAAACATAGATTTTGCAGACAGGTCAAGTTTAGTTTGCCCCTTCCCCGTCCCGTATGTCTTTGGGTGACATAACCTTGCTGTTCCTCACTTTCAGCATTGTAGAACAGTTAAAGGAATAAATGTTAGTGCATGTCAAAACAAACAAAACACCTTCTACAGTTCCCATCACATAGGGATATCCCATAACTTTTAGTTTCTTTATAACTCATGAACATATGTGTAAGGACTTGTTTTGTATATACCATCTATTTTGTGTTTACATATGTTTTTAACCAATTTCACAAGAGAGTAAGTCTTCTGGATACGGTACTTTTCACCAGGAAGATGGGAGGCTGGGCATGCTCTAGAATTCTAAAACTCTGTGACTCAACTATGATTCTGTGGTTCTACTACTGAGTAGAATGATCACTAAGGGCTCATTTCTAAGGGCTCCATGTCACTCTGGTGGTGAGGTAGACCATGATTTGGGCTGCAATGTTTGCTCACTCTTTCTCTTACTAGAGTTCTGCCATTGAATCATGGAGTCAACATCCCAGGACAAAAAGGCAACTCACGTCATCACTATACAACCAAACGAAACTGTATTGACTGCATTTCCCTACAGACCTCATAGCTCTCTGCTGGATTTTCTGAAAGGAGAGCCAAGAGTGTTGGGGGTAAGTCCTCTCCAATCAATGGTCCTCCCAAGGGGGAGAAAAGAAGTATATTTACTCATGTATGTCTGCAGAGATAACCTCTGTCCAGTGATTTTCAGGGAGGGAGTTAATTCTACTTTTCCCCCTTCACTTTTCATGAGGAATTAGTACTGATCTTTGAATCTCAGCAGAGGGGAAGCAAGAAACTAGTAAAACTTTTTAAAATATCTCACTGAGGAAGTGAACTCAGAGTATGGTGGCACCTCCCATGAAGGTAAAAAACCATAAGTGGAGAGGTTTTACTTCCACTTCGTGCTCTTAAAGGAACTGGGAGTGCTTCGAAAACCATATTGAAAGCTTCATAGTGAACCAAATAAGACATACAAAATGTTTTTTATCATAAATGCACCCAGGGGAGAGCTGTATGTACAATCCCCATCCTTTGTACAATGGCAAAAATCATTACCTGGGGTGTCATGGCCCAGAGGTGTGGCCTGGGGACAAAACCTAGACTAATAGAGAAATTTTGCCCTAAGAAGAGCCACTGCTGCTGCTCTTTTCCCTGTAGACTCCTACAAGTTGATAGGCCCACCAGGTCATTCCCATCCCTAGCTGGGACCTTGGATGAAAGGGAGGTTGAATGCAAGCTCATCTCAGGTTCTCCACAATAAGTCAGCAAACATTTTAAACTTGTAGACAACTGGGATGAGCCCCAATTCCAAAAGCCTATACTGAGTGCTGGAAAATGCAGGGGTACGGGTTTTTAGGATAGTAATGGAATACCGGTGAGACAGAAGGGAAAAAACGTAAAGGTGAATACATTGTAGTCCTTGTACTCAAGAAGCTTATAATCTGGGGATAGTCAGACATGTACTTAAATATGTCTGATATAAGATTAATCGGTAACACCAGGGAAGATAGAAAATAATAAAGAATAAGAGTGAAGGATCTGAACCTGAAGGATCCAGGCAAGCAAAGTAAGGAGGGAAATACATTGAACTGAGTCTCTTAATCTGAAAATGATTGACAAATGTGAAAGGAAGGCATTTGGATAGATTGAAAGGTGTGCCATGGAGGCAAACCCTCAGGGACCTGGGGTGGCCCAAAGAGGCTTGGATACTTGTAACCTCATATACTCATTTCTCTCCTCACAGGCCACCCAGATCCTCCTTGCTCTAATCATTGTGGGCATTGGAACAATATTTGTACTTAATTACATCCATTTCTCCCAAAGACTTCCCCTTGTTCTCCTCTCAGGATATCCATTTTGGGGAGCACTTATTGTGAGTACTGTCGATTAGAAGCTTTTGAGAAATTGCTATAATGACAGATTTGAACTGGTTCATGTCCTAGGGTAATGAATTCCATAAATATGGCCCTCCAGGAGACCAAAAAAGGCAGTTCACTTCACGACAAAAGAAGCAACTCCATTCGGTCATTGCACTACCATCATTATTGTAGTAACTACTCTCGGGTGCTTAAAAGTTTCCAAAACCCTTGTGTGTATAGTAAGACATTGGCTTCTCACTACCAACATGGGAGGCTAGATGGGCAAATGCCGTACTTTCTCCTTTGCAAATAAGGAAACTGAGCTCAAAAGTAGAGAATAACTTAAACACATCTAGCTAGTGTTCATGGAACCACAGACGCTGAAAGCTTAAGGAGAATTTTAAGATTATTATCACTCATCCTCCTTCTTAGCCCCAGAGATAATTTTGTGAGTGCCACTCATCTAGGTAATGATGTATCCATAAATATTATTCTTAGTCAGTGCTCTTTCTATCCAGTCCCCATAGCCTGGATTCCTAATTTTTTGCCGTAAAATTCAAGCGCAGACTCATTAGAGCTTCTCCTAACATACGCTCCTGAGAAGACAGCAATATCACTGTCTGTTTTAGCTGTTATATTCTGAAAACCTAGAATCACACTTGAGGCATAGTATGCATGAATGAATGAATGAATCAATCAATCAATGAACAAATAGGTAAAATAATGAATAAATTCAACCACTATCACTGACTATTAAAAATCCAGTTTCTTTTGATAATCAGAAATACTTCATGCCTTTTCTGTAATGTACACTTCAGAAACAACCAGCAGAGTTTTCATTTTCCCAATATAAATAATGTAATATTCAATACAATTTTCAAACTATACATGCCATACTGTAGAAAATCGAACAGACCAACCTCTCACTTTCTCATTTTACAACAGAATTTTCCCAGTGTGACTGTGTAATCTGCATGTGTGAATTAAAATGAGGTTCTGGCCTGCTGTTTTTGAAAACCCTACTTTTCACTTAAAAGATATTTACTGAGCACATACCATGTCTTCAGTAGCATCCTAGGTGCTGAGACTGAGAATACTGGAAAACAGCCCCTCTCTGATCGAAGTGGTGAATTGTTTTTAGATTTAGACAGTTTGTCATCTAACTGGGAGACGAGACATGATTAGACATGAAAATGTCAAAAGTAACCCCAAATACTTGTCCCTACACTTGTAATAAGTGCTCTAAGAGAAGAATTCCAGGTGCCATGTGAGGGTTTCACAGAGGACTCACCTGACCTCGGAGGTCACGGAAGTGCTTTGCACATAGCGGCTCACTGGGCAAAGTGGAAGGAAAGCATTCCCTGGCAAAGATAAAGCATGAGTCAAGGGCTTGGTGTGGGAAAGAGTAACCAAAAGAACACCAATGAGTCTATCATGATGGCATAAAATGAGGCTATAAAGGTAGACTGTAACCAGGTCATGCCAACTCCTATAGTCATGTGAAGAACATGGAACTTCAGGGTGAAAGCCCGGGAAATCCACTGAAAATTTTTAAAGGGGATAGTGACATTTGAAGACTTGTTGAAGTATGATTGTGTTTTCCGAGTGAGAAATTAATTCAATGATAACAGCAAACCTAGAGGAATCCAATGAGAGGAAGCTGCAATCATGCTGAAGAGGAAAGAGTTTCCCTGAACTAGCCTGGCGGCAATGGAGCTAGAGATGGATAGCCAGAGTGACTTGGAGGTAGAACTGATAGGACTGGGCAGTCCAGTGCAGGGAATCAAGTGGAGGGAGGTACCAAAGGTATCTTTCTGATCTCCGCAAGTCAGCTGCAAATCCTCGGACCATAAGACCAGGATGTTCCCAAGGTCCAACACCAATTCCCGCAGAGGAGGTTCCCATCCCCAGAACGTTAACAAAGTAAGGGGCTCCACATGGAGTGACAGTTCTCCTTTTCCTGAGGTGGCACTAGGCTCTACACTCATGGGAAATGAGTGATTGTCATAACCACACTCTATATCAGCCCCCATAATCAGCCTTTAGAGGGGTCTTCCCTAAGAAAGTCTCCCTTCCCCTGCTCAGAACAGACACAGTTCCACCTCTTCTCTTCAAGGCCCAGAGCTCAGGAAATCTGTTTTTGGAGCCCCAGCTGGACCAAACATCTGGTCCCTGTCCTCTGGATCTCAGAAGGGCCTGCTTGTCCCAGTTGACCCTGGCAGAGAGTGCTTATTTAGTGATGAACAAACCCAGCACAATGTTTCTTCCAACCTACCCTATCTATGCTGACCCTCGCTATTCCCTGATGCTCAGGTGGAAAAACTGGATGCTCTTGGAGATTTGCAAACAGATAGTTTGTGAATCCAAGGGAAATTATATTGCAAGGTGGTCAAGCACATCACCTGTTAACTTTTGTCTCTTATCTTCTTAACAGTTTATGGTTACAGGGTACCTCACAGCAATTGAAGAGAAATCAAAAACTCAGGTGAGTCACTTTTGTGACTTTATGTAATTTGAAATATTCTATTTGCTTTATATCACCTTTATGTATAAAGTCTTTAGTGATAAAGTTACCTCTCAGGAAAATCTGTATGCATCCAAGTTGCAGTTCAGATCATTTCTATTTGCCAGTGCCATTATTTGCCCAACATTCTTACACTGGTTCCCATTTCCCTGGTCAAGTAAACTAAAAGAGTTGTTTATTGGAAACCATTCTGCATCCCTCTAATTCAATGTTCATAATTAGGAGTAATTCCCTGCCCCTCACCCCCAGGATCCAGAAAATATTGGACAATATCTGAAGATCCCATTTTTGGTCATCACAACTGGTGCTATTGGCAACTAGTGAGTAGAGGCCAGGGACATTTCTAAGCATCTAAAATGCATAGGACGGTCTCCATCACTCACAAAAATTATCTGACAAAAAAAGTCTATAGTACCATTGTTGAGAAACCTTGCTCTAACCAAAACCAATCCTAAGATCTCAGTAATTCTTCCTCCCACTCCTAGACCTGTCTTCAATACCAACCAAAGGTTTTCTTTAGAGCCTGCCCAAAGTCTAGAAGAAAAAATCTGGGCATCGATGCTGGATTGTTCTAGGATTGAACCAAGGCTACCACTCACTTCTGTGTTAACCTGAAGGGAAGAGTACCTATTTCTAAGGGTTATTTTGGGGATTTAATAAGATATTACTTATTAAATGCATGATGATGCTTAAATGTTCATACTTCTTTCTAACCACTCTGATCTTGTTTAAGGTCCTGGGGATGTGGGCCTTCTCTGAAAGTCAGTTTAACTCTGTTCTTATGGTCTTCTGCTAATTTCCTTTAGGGTTAGTTACAAGCAATAGAGACATTCTGAGGAGAGGTAGGATAAATGCTCCCACCCTGCTTATGGAAATTATGCAGACAATGCAGATAAAGCCCCGAATGCTGTTCTCCCTGTATTGACTTCCTTCCAGAGCTGAGAAATAGACTATCGGTAAGGAAAACCTACTCCTGACTCACTGAGAGCTATGCAGATGGAGAAATGACGGGGCAGGATGCTGAACCAGGCATCAGAAGACCTGGCTTTTCATCACAGCTCTTCCACAAACTGTGGAAGTGATTGCTCACAGACACTTACTTCCTGAATTCCATTTATCTGTAAAATGGGATAACAACCAGTGTCCTTCCTGTATCACATAACTATAATGAGAATTAGAAGAAACTAGACTGGGCTGTTCTTTGTAAATCCCAATACACGTCAGGGATTGATTATCTAGAGACCTTAGTCTATTAAATGTCCTATGGGAGCCAAAATAGAGCCTTGAGAAAACAAGGGAACCAAAGATGAAGAGAGAGTTGGCCTATGTATATGGTCCTGTGGATTTGCTGCCAAAGTGCCTGTTTGCAATAAAAACCTGGGATTGGGGTAAACATTAAGTCACAAGTACACTTCCAAGGTTTGCCACATGAAGCCACAGACTGCTCCAGAAAGGACTGGCTCTGTAAATGCATCATAGTATTTTCCACCACCGTAGTCATAACATAATCAATAAAGGTACCACAAATACCTGATGAATGGAAATGTGAAGCTTTTCTTTCTTTCTTTTTCTTTCTTTCTTTCTTTCTTTCTTTCTTTCTTTCTTTCTTTCTTTCTTTCTTTCTTTCTTTCTTTTCTTTCTTTTTTTTTTTTTAAAAAAAGAGCAATATCAGTCCTGGGAGTGGGTATGAAGGAACAAATCGAATGACCCCCTTCCATTAAAGGAACTTGGATATACATACCCCACCCACCCTAACCCCCTCTAAAAATAGAAATGAATAAAGGGAATTGGGTTGGTCAATCTGAAATTTTTTATTGAAACACTGAGTTCAAGAAAGAATGCATTTAGAATACCTTTAAACTCCAGTCCAAACAGGTTAACATCTTTAAATATGTTAATGATTTTGTTGGTTATTGCTTGAATTCTCCCAGGGAAGTACTATAAACCACATTATTGCAGGATGTCACCTCTCTTGTTCATTTTCGTGTCTCTAGGGCCTAATGCAGTACTCATACGTATTTGGTGTGCATTAAATATTTATGAAATAAATGAATGAATGGATACTACCCTAAAAGTTAGGTGACACATTCACATTTTTAAAGGAAGAAATTGAGATTCTGAAAAATTAGGTTGCTTGCATAAGGTCCTAGTGAAACCTGGACTTGAAATGAGGTATCATTTCCAAGCCAGGATATTTGCTAATACACTGTACTGCTTCCAGGTTATGAAAGAAGGTGCACTGGGATAAAATGAACATTTTTCTCTAGCATTAGCCATAAAGTATCCTTGGCCCATTCTAAAACTTGGTGCGTCTTCTGACTTTAATGAGTCAGAATTTAGTGTGTTAAGCCTTACAATCATACCGATCTGATGGAACAACTCTTCCCTGAGCAGTATCTGGAAAGATAAAAGCACTAAGAATTTCTTACACGGTATTTTGGCTTTGGTTTGGATTTCATTTATTTTATTATTTTTTAACTACCTTTCAGGGTCAAGGTGTCATGGCCATGAATGTTATCAGTTCCTTTGTTGCGGTAACTGGGATTACTTTCACCATGCTTAGCTACAGACATCAAGACAAGTACTGCCAGATGCCTTCCCTTGAAGAAACATGTGTTTTAGGTAGAACTCTTTTCATTGTAAGTGATCTTATGTTGCACGATGAATCTGTAAAATCTTGTCTGAACTGTGTTGGTGATACAATGATTCATTGATTTTTATTTTATTAACTGAAATTGTGTCAGCATTTGAACTGATGATAGGGAAAGGTATTGTGGAATTATTGTTGCAATCATTAAGGATCCATATTTTCTGGACTTGAATCCTGTCACATAAGCTTGTCACCTTGGCCTAATATTGTATTCTCTCTAAGCCTCGGTTTTCCTCATGTGGAAAATGAACATAATAATGCTTACCCCATGGGTTGTTGTGAAGCTTGCTTAAATTAAAACAGTACCCTGCACAGTTAAATAGTCAATAGGTTTAGCTAATACAATTATTATTGACATGGATTGAATTAAATTTTAGCTTTTTGGCATTAATAAACAAAATGGTCTAAAAGTTTTCTCAATAACACTAAGATCAAAATACAGTAGGAGAAGGTATTTAGAAGCCATTGAATAAAGTAAGGATTTTTAGAAGTTTAAGACATATGTTATTTCACATAATTGCAGCAATTTTATTCATTAAAGCAGATGAGAGATCTTTTTATCGGGAAATGCAATTGTTGGTATAATTTAAAGTATTTATCTAACAAGTAATCAATGACATTATTTTTAGCCATGTCAGTGACTCCAATAGGCCTTTCCCTCTAGTTCCCTAAGCAAGTCCTGAGTTTTTATTTTATTCCTACCAGCTATATCTTGAATGCTTGGGTTCTATAATTTTAAGAATATTTGAACCTGTTAGAAGGGAGATAGAGTAGAATCACAGAAAATGGTCTTCCTCGGTAAAAGAAATGAGAAGTTAGTTCCTGAATATAAGATTTTATTTAATCCTCACAATCACTTGGTGAAATGATCCTAGGGATCCTCTCATGTTTTCTGATATAAATTCTAAAATTGGACTCATGATAGATTACTGAAGAAAGCCAGAAAACAGCATCGGCAATAAACCCTCTCCTAACTTGGCCAAGAGCATGACACCACGTTATAATTCTTGCCCATTTCCGAATGGACAGGAGCATACTGTTGTTCATTATGTTGGTATATATCAGGAAGAAATGGTATATACTGAAAGGGTTAAATCTCCAGATATATGAAATTCTTCTATTTCCTGCCCTCCATGGATAGGTCTTGTAAGATTAGTTATGTGACTACAGAACAATGAACTCTCTCTTCCTGGTTCTCATTTACATAGTTTAACAGTTTCTTGCTGTAACCCAAACATCATAAGCTAAAAGAGCCAGAACAGTGGGCTTTAGATATCTCTTGGGCTGACCCCTGTCCTGAAAACCAATCTATTGTCTCTACTGTGACCAGAGTAATCGCTTAAAAATGTAAATCAGAGCAATTACTTAATGGCTTTCTGTAAAACATATGATGATTAAGGCCCAAATCTTAAGGGCCTTACCAAACTCTGTAACGCCTATCCTACCCAGCTTTCCAACATTATTCCAGGACTTTATCCTGCTTACTCCACGCTCCAGCCACTTCCTAGAATCCCTTAATGTGTCAATATCCACTGCCCCAAGATGATCATGGGATCAGTGTCTTCCTGCTTTGAATGGTCCCCAGGCCAGTTATACAGTTAACTCAGCCTCATACTTAAATCTCAACTGAAGCACCACTTCTTTAAGAAAGTTCTTCCTGACTACAGCTCTACTCTCATATCTGCATAGATCTCCCATTATAGTAGCACACAGCTCCCAATCCTTCTTCACAGCGTTTATCACAATTTAGTTAAGTAGATAATCATCTAATTACTTGTTATTATCTGCCTCCCTTACAGTGATGTTAAGTTCCACAAAATCCAAGACCAGGTATACCTTGCTCAATGGAAAAAGTCAGTAAATTGCATACAATAGGGTCTTCATACATTTTAGTTTTACGAACAAATCTTGAATATATAAGATTTTGGGTGTATTGCAGGGAAACCAAGATTCACAAACACACAGTTATTTGTTCAAGGTTAAGTGAGCCCACTTTAACCCAGATCTTTCTGTCTTCATATTTTAAGCTTTTGAGGCATCATAAGGTACCATGTTGCTTCTCAATCCAAACATTACTTTAAAGCAAAATGAGCAAAATGGAAATCAGTGGGCTACATTCAGCCTGCATATATGTTCTATTTGGCTCACACAGGTGAACACATAACTGGAAAATTTCAACTCAAAAAGTATGTATATCCAGTTTCTTTAGGGAAAAACAAAGAAAATAGGCATCATGGTACCCATGTTCCCACATGACCACAATTGGCTGGAATTGTGTAATGGATGCCTCCTATGAATACTATTACTCTCAATTTTCTCCTTATTTAGTTCAAGATGGTTGCCCAACTCCCATGCACTTTGGAGTTTGTTATCTCTGCCTTATCAGAAAGATACAAGATGAAAATTGTGCAATGTCTGATGGCTACAGAACTATCTAAAATATGGTTTTCCCATACTTGGTGATAGAGTCTAAAGGGTTCTCAGCTTATATATTTAAAATAAAAGCTCTCATTTCAAATATCATTTATTTCTTCTCATTATTTGCAGGGAATTTTGTCAATCTTACTGATCATCAGCATAGCAGAGCTCAGCATCTCTGTGACTACTGCATCCTTTAGAAGCAAGTGCTGGACGCAGTCAGATGAGGTGTGTTCCGTGTTATTAAGAGAACAGATTCCTGTTGGGATACTGCACACAATGATGTCTGGTTTATTAGTAGGAAGAGCAGCATGCTCAGATGCTGAACTGAAACATCTAACTTTAGGAAGGTCAGAAAAGGACAATCTTAAGACTGAAGCTCACCCCACCATTTGAAACAATTATGCTTTCCTTTCTTGTCCTATCTGCCATATACTCAGTCATCTCTGTTCAGACATAGCTCCTTATGTCCCTGCCAAAAATATGTAATATCAGACTTAATAGGAGCCCAAATTACTGTGACATGGGGTGTGTGTTCTTGGATCATAAGATGTGTGACACAGTTCCACCACCAAAAAAGAAGTAGGGAAAAATAAAACTATTAGTACTGATACTACATATATTTATAATAATTGTTATAGTTTGTATTTACTGAATTCTGACTATATTAGTCACTGTTATAATCACTGAACCCCAACTTAATCTTAACAAAACTATTATAACATGTTTATTTTACATATGAAGGAAGTAAGGCACAAAGAGGCTAAATAACCTCTCCAGTATCACATAACATCAGGATTCTGACCCCCGTAGTATGTCTCCAGAGCCTGCTTGCTAAGTCCCAAAATACCAGTACAAGCCTTGTGATTCATGGAGTTTTCATTTCTCTCTCTCTTTTTTTTTATATCAACTTTATAGAAGTATGATTTATAAACAACAAAATGTACCTATGTTTAACTACCATCACAATCAAGGTATAGTGCATTCCTATCACCCCAAAAGGTTCACTGGAACCCATTTTCAGTCAATGTTCTCATCACCAATATTGGTTTTGACTTTCCAAAATGTAATACTCATGGAATCATAAGGAAGTACTCTCTATATATGGCTTCTATGGCTTCTTTCACACAGAAACATGTTTTTGAGAATCATCTATGCTGTTGCCTTTATCAAGAATCCATTCCTTTTATGTATGGACACACCACAATTTGTTTATTTATTTATTTATTTATTTAATTTTTGGAGTCAAAGTCTCACTGTATCACTCAGCCTAGAGTGCAGTGACACTATCTTGGCTCACTGCAGCGTCAATCTCCTGTACTCAAGCAACCCTTCCACCTCAGCCTCCCTAATAGCTGGGGCTGTAAGCATGCGCCACCATGCCCAGCTAATCTTTTCTGTGTTTTTTGTAGAAACAGGGTTTTACCATGTTGCCCAGGCTGGTCTCAAACTCCTTGGCTCAAGTGATCCACCTACCTTAACCTCCCAAAGTTCTTGGACTACAGGGGTGCGCCACTGTACCTGGTCCATTTACCTTTTGATGAGTATTTAGATTGTTTAAAGTTCTGAACTATTATCAATAAGTTACTAAGAATATTTGAATTCGCATGTCTATGTGGACATATTTTCATTTCTCCTGGAGTGTTGCATCTAGGATATGATTGCTAGATTGTATGGTAACCAGATGTTTAACTTTATAAGAAAATGCCAGAGTTCATCAAAGTGGCTCTATTGCTTTTCATTCTCATCAACAATGTGTGAGAGATACAATTGATCCATATCGTCATTATGTACTGGTATCTCATTGTAGTTTTAATTTACATTTCCCTAATGACTAATGATGACAGTCTTGCTATATGTTTATTATCCATTTGTGTATCTTCTTTGAGACGTCTTTTCAAATATTTAGCTGAATTTTATTGGATTATCTTCTTATTGACTTTATAGCAGACTAATTCATTCTTAATACAAGTCCCTTACTAATATGTTTCACTCTGTGACTTGCCTTTTCATTTTCTTAAAGTTTCTTTCAAAAAAACAAATTTGACAAAGTTCCATTTATCATTTTTTATGGTTATGGTTTCTGTGTTCTATTTAACAAAACTTTCTCTACCCCCAAGTTATAAAGATTTTCTCCTTGTTTTCCTACAGAAGTTTTATAATTTTAGCCTTTGTGTTTAGATGTATGATCTGTTTTATCTTTCATGTACAGTTGTAGGGTAAGGTTAGAAGTTAATGCACATCCCCCCTCAGGAAGATATCCAGATGCTCTAATACCATTTGTTGAAAATGCAATGCTTTCCTCCATCACCTTGGCACTTTTGTTGAAAATTAATTTACTTATTACTTATTTGTAGGTCTCTTAGGATACTTTATTTTGTCTCTCTGACCAATATGTCTATCTTTCCACTTATCCTACACTGTCTTAATTTCCATACCTTTAGAGTAATTCTTTTTTTATTGTGATAAAATATGTATAACATAATATTTATCATTTTAGCCATTTTTAAGTGTACAATTCAAGTCATTGAATACATTCATAATGTTGTGTAACTCTCACCACTATCTATGCCCAAAACTTTTTCTTCATCCCCAACCCAAACTCTGTACCACAAAACAATCACTCTCCTGATTCCCATCCTTGTAGCCTGGTATCCTCTTATCCTGCTTTCTATATTATAAAGTTACCTTTCCTAGAGACCTCGTATAAGTGGAATCTTACAAAATTTGTCCTTCTCTAACTGGCTTATTTGAGTAAGCATAATATTTTCAGGATTAATCTATGTTGTAGCATATATCAAAATTTCCTTCCTTTTATGGCTAAATAAAATTCCGTTTTGTGTATATACCCCATTTTCTTTAGCCATTAATTTGTTGATAGACACAGATATTTCTGCCTTTTGCATATCGTGAATAATGCTGTTATAAACTTTGGTATAAAAATATCTGCTCCAGTTCCTGCTTTCAGTTCTTTTGGATATGTACCTAAGAGCAAAATTGCTGGGTGATATGGAAGTTCTATATTTAACCTTTTAAGAAAATGCCAAACTGTTTTTCACGTTGGTTGTACCATCTTACATCTCAACCAGAAGTGTACAAGGGTTCCAATTTCTCCACATCTCCATCAGTACCAACCAACAGGGGAAAAGGGGGAGTAATTATTTTCCCTTTGTTTTTTAATTTCCAATTTATAGTTAACACATGCTAATAGTATGTATTTATGGGGTACAGTGTGATGTTTCAATGCATGTATACATTGTCTAATGATCAAATCATGGAAATTATCACATTCATCACTTTGTAAACATTTATCATTTCTTTGTAGTGACAACATTCAAAATTTTCTCTTGTAGTCATCTTGAAATACACACTACATTGTTATTGCTATAGTCATGCTACTGTGTATAGAACTTATTCTTACTGTTTATAATAAGAACCTACTCTTTCTTTCTATAATTTTATACCCATTGATCAATATTTTCTGGTCCTCCAATCCTCCCTACCTTCCCCAGCCACTATTCTAGTCTTTACTTCTGTGAAATCAACTTTTTTAGATTCCAAATCTAAGTGAGATCATGCAGTGTTTGTCTTATTTCACTTAATATAATGTCCTCCAGGTTAATCCATGTTGCCACAAATGACAACATTACAGAATTACATTCTGTTTTATAGCTGAATAGTATTCTATTGTTTGCATGTGTGTGTGTATATATATTATATATAATACATGTATATTTTATATATGTTATATATATATATGTATATTACATTTTATTCCTTCATCTGTAGATAGGCATTTAGGTTGATTCCTTATCTTGGCTCTTGTGACTAGTACTGTAATAAATATGGGAGGACAGATGTCTCTCCAACTGTTTTCACTTCCTTTGAATATATAACCAGTGATGAGATTGTTGGATATTTGTTCCTTTGAATATATAACCAGTGATGAGATTGTTGGATATTTGTTTTTATCATGCCCATCTTTTCTTTTCTTTTCTCTTTTCTTTTATTTTCTCTTTCCTTCCTTCTTTGCCTCCTTCCTTCCTTCCTTCCTCTTTTCTTCTTTTTCTATACAAAGACTATGTCACCTAGGCTAGAGTGCAGTGGCACAAGATCATAACTCACTGCACCCTTAAACTCCTGGGCTCAAGTGATCTTCCTGTCTTAGTCTCCTGTGTAGCTGGGACTAAAGGCATGTGCTACCACACCCAGCTAATTTTTCATTTTTATTTATGTAGAGGCAAAGTCTTGCTATGTTGTCAGGGCTGGTGTTGAATTTCTGCCTTTAAGTCATCCTTCCTCCTTGGCCTTCCAAAATGCTGGGATTACAGGTATGAGCCACCACACCTGGCTTTACATAATGGCCACGTTAATGGCTGTGAAGTGGTATCTCATGCTTTTGATTTGCATTTACCTAATGATTAGTGATGCTGAACATCCATTTATACATCTTCTTTGGAGAAATGTCTATTATAGTCTCGCCTGTTTCTTAATTGTGTTGTTTGTTTTTTGTTATTGAATTGCAGAGTTCTTTATATATTCTGGATCTTAGTCCCTTAGTAGATATATGATTTACAAATATTTTCTCCTATTCTGTAGGTTGTCTTTGCACTTTCTTTACCTTTGATGAACAAAAGTTTTTGATTTTTATGAAGTATAATTAATCTATGATTTTGTTGTTTCCTATGCTTTTGTTGTCACAGCCATGAAATTACTGCGAAATCCAATATCATGAAGATTTCTTCCAATTTTTTTCCATGAAATGTATAGTTTTAGCTCTTAGGCTTAGTATTTGATTGATTTTGAGTTAATGTTTGTATATGGTGTAGTTAAGGGTCCAACTTTATTCTTTTGGGTATGGATGCCCAATTTTTCCAGCACTATATGTTGAAAAGACTCCTTTTCCCCATTGGATACTTCTGGTGTCTATGTTGAAAAATTGACTTACTATGTGAGCATAATTTCTGCATGATTCCATTGGTCTATACATCTTCCCTTATGCCAAGTACCATATTGTTTTAATTACTGTAGCTTTGTGGTAAGTTTCAAAGTTGGAAAGTATAATCACTAAAACTTTATTATTCTTTTTCATTATTGTTTTGGCTATTCAGGGCCTCTTAAAATTCCATATGAACTTGAGGACCTGCTTTTCCATTTCTGAGAAAAAGACTGTTGTAATTTTAATAGGAATTATATTGAATCTGTAGATTGCTTTGAGCAGTATTGATAACTTAACAATTTTAAATCTTCTTATGCATGACCACAGGATGTCTTTTCATTTATTTAGGTATTTAATTACTTTCAGTAATTTTTTGTATTTTTTAACATAGAGGATTTTCATCCCTCTGGTTAGATTTATTCCAAAGCATGTAATTATTTTAGATGACATTATAAATGGAATTGCTTTTTAGATTTTCTTTTTATATTGTTTATTGCTGTTATATAAAAACAATTATTTCTGTGGGTCACTCTTATATCTTGAAACTTATCAAATTTCTTTATTAGGTCTAGTAGCTTTCTTGTGAATTTGGGGATTTTCTACATAGGAAGATCACGTCATCTGAAAATAGAGATGGCTTTACCTCTTCTTTTCTAATTTGGATGAATTTTATTTCTTTTTATTTTCTAATAGCTCTAGCTAGAACTTTTAGTACAATCTTGAATAGCAGCAGTGAAATAAAGCATTCTTATGTAGTTCCTGATCTTAGGGAGAAAGCTTTTAGTCTTTCACCAATGAGTATGATATTAGCTGTGGGTGTTTTATAAATAAACTTTTCATGTTGAGGGATTTTCCATCTCTTCCTAGTTTTCTAAGAGGTACTCTCATAAAAGGCATTTTGTCAAATGCCTTTTCTACTCCAAGTAGATGATTGTGTGGTTTTCCAACACTATATTAATATTATATAATTATATATTTATTGATTTCCTTATTGTGCCATCTTTGTATTTTGGTTATAAATTTTACTTCATCTTATGCATTATCATTTTGATATGCTATTAGATTCAACTAGCTAATATTTTGTCGGTAGTTTTTGTATCCACACTTTTAAAGGATATTAACCTGTAATTTTCTTTTCTTGTGATATATTTATCTGTTTTTGGTATCAAGGTAATGCTGGCCTCATAGAATAAGTTAGGCAATTTTCCCTTCTCTTCAAGTTTTCAGAAGAGTTTGAGAATCTTTTTTTTTTTTTTCATTAAATCTTTGGTAGAATTCACTGTGAAGCCATCTGATCCAGAAGTTTCCTTTGTTGGGAATTTTTAGATTACTGGTTTAATCTCTTTACTTGCTATGCATCTGTCAAGATTTTCTATTTCTTCTTGAGTCATTTGACATAATTGGTATGTTGCAAGGAATTTGGCCGTTTCTTATATAGTACCTGATTTTTTGGTATATAATTTTTCATAATTGTTTTATAATATTTTTTCTCTCTGTAATGTCAGTAATGATGTTCTCACTTTTATTTCTTATTTTAGTTGTTTTATTATCTTCTTGCTTTTCAATATAGGTAAAGGTTTATCAACTTTGTTGATCTTTTCAAAGAATCAACATTTGGGTTCATTGATTTTTCTCTGTTCTTTCTCTATTGTCTATTTTGGTTATTTCTGCCCTAACCTTTATTATCTCCTTTCTTTTGCTAGCTTTGGATTTAGTTTGCTCTTCCTTTTCTAGGTCCTTGTGGTACAAATTTAGCTTATTGATTTGAGATCTTATTTCTTAACATAGACATTTACAGCTACAAATTTCCCTCTTAGCACTGCTTTCACTGCATCTCCTAAGCTTTGCTATATTTTGTTTTTACTTGCCTTCATATCAAAGGATTTTCTAATATTTTGTGATTGCTTTTTTGACCCACTGGTTGTTTAAAAGTGTACTATTTAATGTCCATATATTTATTATTTTTTTACTATTTTACTTGTTATTGATTTCTAACTTTACCCTGTTGTGATCAGAAAAAATGCTTTGTATAATGTCTATCTTTTCAATCTATTGAGACATTTTTTTGTGTGTGGCCTGACTAGTCTATCCTAAAGAATGTCCCAGGTACTCTTAAGAATAATGTGTATTCTGATGTTGTTAGTTGGAGTGTTCTATTTATGTCTATGTCTATTAAGTCTACTTGGTTTATACTGTTGTTCAGATCATCTGTTTCCTTGCTTATCATCTGTCTGGTTGTTCTACCCATTGTTAAAAAGGTGTTATTGAAGTCTCCAGGTATTATTGTAAAACTGCCTATTTCACCCTTCAATTCTGTCAAGTTAGCTTCATATATTTTGAGGGTCTGTTTTTAAGTGTGCAAATGTTTATAATTATTATATAGTTATTTTCTATTGAATCTTTTATTGATAAAGTCCTTCTTTGTCCCTTGTAACTTTTTAAAGTCTTTTTACCTGATATTAGTATCGTCTCTCAGGTCTCTTTTAGTTGTATTTGCATAAAATAACTTTTTCCCATCATTTCACTTTCAACCTGTTTGTGCCTTTGGATCTAAAGTAAGTCTCTTCTACACAGGATGTAGTTGGATCATGTTCACTTTTTCTTAATTCATTCAGCTAATGTCTGTATTTTGATTGGATAAATTAATCCCTTTATACTTAACATAAATATTGATAAGGAGGAACTTACCTCTGCATTTTTGCTATTTTTTCCATATGCATGATAGCATTTTTTGTCCCTCACTTCCTCCATTACTGGATGAATATTTTTTATCATTTTGTCATTTTCATCTCATGCTTTTATCTTTATTGTATTATCTGTATATTATGCAACTAGAGGAGAGTACAAACCCTGTTTGAAGCCCTTTAGAAACAATATTAAAATAAGTTACTCACACTAAATAACTGTTCAGTTGAATTCAGTGAATACAGATCTTTAATCTGCTAATAGCATAGTAATGTGCAAAGTACAACAGGGGATTCAAAAATAATAAAATATGTACCTTGATCTCGAGAAAAGGAAAGAGAACGTGAACTCTACATTTACAGGGAAAGTTCTCTGTGCCAGTTTCTGTGCTTAAAAGTATTATTTCATATAGTCGTTAGTCATAGCCACCTTGAAGTTAAGGAGAAAGTGAAGTTATTACAACAGGAAGCATAGATCAGAGAGGAAAGCACAGGATTTTGGATTCAACTGCAGTGTTTAAATCCTTTGCAGGTAAACAGCTCTATGATACGGGTCTGGTTATTTAAAATCTCTGAACCTCAGTTTCCTCAATTGTAAAAGAAGGATAATAACTTCATAGGGATGTTACAACAATTCCTTGACAACTTTGGAAACTTGTCTAGCATTTAGTAATCACTGAGTTTACATTAATGATGAGGAAATTTAAAATCATAGCACTTAAGAGCTTGAATAAACAGAGAAACTATAATTCATTCTTTCAAACCTCTTTTTAAATAAAGGAATAAAATAAAATTCACATGAAACAAAAGTTTGAGGATTAGTAGAAATATGGAAATCTCTCCCAAAGTACCATTTATATTCACATAAATAGTCCTTCAATGGGGAATGAAATATGGTGTGAAAAACTAATGAGAGTGGGAAATGACAATGTCTTATGTAAGAGAATGCGTAGATTCTCAGTCTAGGCTTGTTACCAACCAACAAGGCAAGCATAATTAATTCACTTAATCACTGAGTTCTGATCCACCTCATCAAATAGAACAAGTAGTCTCTTCTGACTCCATGAATTACCTCAGAAAGATGTAATTCATGGAGTCAGAATACACAAGAACACAAAATCAAACACTGCATGTTCTCACTCACAAGCAGGTGTTGAACAAGGAGAACACATAGACACAGAGAGGGGAACATTACACACTGGGGCCTGTTGGGGAGTGGTAGTGGGGAACGGAGGGACAGCAGGGGGTGGGGGGACTGGGGAGGAACAACATTAGGAGAAATACCTAATGTAGGTGTTGGGGAAATGGATGCAGCAAACCATTATGGCATGTGTATACCTATGTAACAATCCTGCAAGATCTGCACATGTACCCTAGAACTTAAAGTATAATTTTAAAAAATCATACCTGCTTTCAGATCTGCTGCCACAGAGCAAATGAGCAAACTAGATCCTAACACTCCACTATTTGAAACCCATCAATTGCTTCACATTGCCTTTAGGAGAAGTAGCAACATCCTAACATCTACTACACTTTTGGCAGCACTCTGGCCTCTTCCTACCTCTCCAACCTCAACTCTCAATACTCACTCTCAACCCTATTGCCACTATCTTGCTTCCTTGAATGAGCCAGTAGTTTTCTCACATTGGAAACCTGGTGATGCTGGTACCTTTACTAGAACACTTTTCACTCTTCATTAGACTAACTCAGAGTCATCCTTTGTGTCAGCTTAAATAATTTCTCTGTTTGACTCTTTTCTATACACTAAAGTGTCATTTTTTTTTTCTATCTTGACACTTGTTTTTCACTAGACTTTCAAGATAGCAACATGGTGTCAGGTCTCTTCGTCCCACATTTTTTTTATCAAATGTCTCAATCCTTATTGATCTGGCCCTAGCTGGCTTCTCTGGTTGTCTAGTCATTACTCAAACTTTCCTTCCTTGGTTTCTGGTCTGATGCATAACCCACACTGGTAGCCATGTATACTCATTTGAATTCTTCCTGAACTTGTGCTTTTCTTTGCTTTCTCTTTGGTTTTTTAAAAAACTAGTTAGAGAGGCAATTCTCAAATTTGCTCACATCCATGATAATAGGCTCAGAATAAAGACAATGCAGTGCTTCATACAGCTCAGTTTATTCAATTTAAGGAAGCATTTTGTCACTAGTACACAATTCCATTCATTCTGCAAGTACTTGCTGACCACCTGTGTGACTGTCACTAGGATAAGCACTATGGAAATAATGATGAGCAAAGGGAAAGGACCTCTGCCTCCCCTGCAGGTGAGCTCACAGTCTATTGAAGAAGACAGGTACTACTCATCATACCCTATAGTTATACACATACGCATGTGCATGCACACACACACACACACACACACACACACACACACGTCTTGTTTAAGAACTATGAAAAAGATTGCAGCATAACTATTAAACCCACAAAGTCTGGATCCAGACTGCGTGAGTTTGAATCCTTGCTCTTGCCACTGTTAGCTGTGTTACCTTAACTGAGTTATGTAACTTCTCTATGACTCAATTTCCTCATTTATGAAATGGAGCAGATATCACTACTGACTTTGCTGGATTTTTATAAAGACTGAGCGAATTAATGTATAAAACACTGAAAGCAGTTCCTGGCATCTAGTAAGTATTATAAACTTGGCTATTATCATCCCTTTGCAATTTTGTCCTTCCAAATTTCTTAGAGTTACATTTCCTTTTATTTTCAGAAATTATGGCAGTGTTTTTTGTTTTTATTGTATAATTAATTCTTTTAAAAATTTTAATTCAATTTTATTTTAAGTTCTAGGTTACATGTGCACGATATGCAGGCTTGTTACATAAGAAAACATGTGTCACTGTGGTTTGCTGCACCTTTCCACCCATCACCTAGGTATTCAGCCCCATAAGCATTAGCTATTTACCCGATGCTTTCCCTCCAGCAGTGGTTTTTGAAATGGTCTTGTTTCGCAAAAGATAAATTGAGGAGTCCTGTATTTGGAGGAGGGGTGATTTTACTACTTTAGACTTGGAAACATTAGGTATCCAAAATGCTTAGCCTTGCATCCCAAGACCTTCATCATATTGCACTTGCATAATTCTTCCTCATATTTCCTGGTTCTGGATTTTAATTGTTGTGCAACAAACCTCCCCAACACTTAATGGCTTGGAATAGCATCCATTGTCTTATAGCTCATGATTGTGTAGAGTCAGAAATTCTTCCGGGAGTCAGCAGAGTGATTTTAACATTGACTGGGGTCACTTGGTGGTATTCGCCCAATGGATGGTCTGGGTTAGAGGGTCCAGGATGGTTTTATTCACATTTCTGTGACCTTACTGGACATAGCTGGAAAACAGATTCAGCTGGACTCCACAGCCTCTTCATGTAGTCTCAGGACCTCTCCACATAGTTTTTAAGTAAGATATTTTATATGGCAGCTAGCTTCTTCTACGATGAATGTTCCAAGATTTGGGAATAGGAGCTGCCAATCTTGTAAAGCCATGTCCAGAAATTGGTATTGGGTCACTTCTATCATATTCTATGAAACTATTCACAGAGAGAGAATCCTTGCTGTTGCCAACTGTTAGCTGTGTTACCTTACAGCCAGATTGAAATGGGAGGAGACACAGAATCCATGTCTAAATAGGAGGAAAGTCAAAGACTCTGTGGCCATCATTAACCTATCACACTTACCTGCCTGGAGTGGTGCATAAGTAATACTAAACTTGGCACCATGTCTCACATTCTCCTTAGCGCTCGATGCCTCAATGCTTTGGGAGGTCCTGACCTTCTCTGTGATGCCCCTTTTGCCTTTCTTCTTCTGGCTAACTTTAACTCACACTTCAAATTCTAGCTGAGACATCATTGACTCCTGCCCCAAACTCTAAATAGCCTCCAATTTAATATCATCCTGATTGCATGCCTATCTTACCTCCTGCTATATTTTATTGGGACAATCTGTTTCTTTCACCAGCTTGTCAGCTCTGTGGTGGGAAAAAGTATCATGTTTTATTCATTTTTGTATTTCTAGAGTCTAGCACAATACATGGTGTACCAATGTACCCAGTCTGATCTGAATGACTCTCATCACTTTAAATTTTTTTAAAAATGTACCAAGATTATATGAAATAAATAGATTTTAATTCAAATGACCAAGGCACTTACATCACCAGAACTACTTGGTTTTCAAATATTTTTACCAGATTAAATTGTAAAACATTAATTTTTATAAAGATGTGAACAAACTTTTAAAATATTCAATGATGAGACCTTTTTATATCTCTTCATTTAATTACAATATCCATTTTATTTTCCTTTTGAGGGTTGCGTTGGCATGGCTAGACTGAGAAATAATTTTTAGAAGTTAGACATCACCTAGAAGTCAATAAAAATGATGAAGAGCCTGTCTTGATACTGACGGAGAAACAGAATTATATATGATCTTTCAAGTATAGAAAATTAATCTACATCTGGCTATAGATGTATTTGATCACAACCCAAAAAATAAAGTACAGGTAAGCTCCAAGGAATTTTCCATTATTTCTAGGTGTAACAAAAACAGCTTGCAGAACTGCTCTACCTTCAAAATTCTTCAGCCAATCTCATCTTATTCCTATGATCTTTCCTCTTATTTTCTCAGTTCTCGCTCACTGATGACAGAAAATATCTTCATGAATATATATGGCAAAAATATGTTAACATTTATTGAGCATTACTATATGCTAAGCACTATACCAAATGCTTTATATGAAATATCTCGTTTATTCTTAAGATGACTCTTAAAATTACCTGTTATTTACAGTGAGGAAATTCAGCTTCAGAGAGAGTAAGTGACTTCTCCAAGGTCACATTGTTTGTAAGAAACAGAAACAAAATCTAACTCCAAAAATCCTGCTTCAAATCTCTGTAAATTACTTCCTAAAGAAATTAAATCACAAGATTCAATCAAATCTACATGGCTTCCCTCTAGCATAAATTTTCCTCTCGCACTGCTGAGTAGTTAGTGAATTGAATAGATTATTATTCATTTTGCTGAAATGAGGAAGACCATGGAGATTCCAATTTAGGAACATAGAGCCAAGACCAGTGTTTGACATTGGACGTGTGTTTTTAAATAAATGTGGCCTCTATAGAAATTTTAATACAGACTCCAGGACATCTTCAATGATCAACTGAATTCAGCACCAGAATAGGAAACTATTTACTATGCTTTCAAATTACATCACTATGAGGGACAGGAATCTTTTGTATATGGGTAAATTAACTCTGTATGTGTCTTTCTTGCCAGGTTTTACATGAGGATGATGATAGTGTTCTGCCCACCAGGACAGGACAAGAGGATGATGTCCTGCTTCTATGATCTGTTTTTTTTGCTTGGCATGCCCACACCTGCCACCTTCTCCAGCAGGTTGTTATTGGGAAACTGGCTCTGCTTTCCTACCCAACAGGCTGGGAACTACACGGAACTCCACCGCACCCCCATTGTGGCCTGTATCCAATCACTACTGGTGTGGAGTCTCTGCATCAAGGTGGAATATTTACACTCAAGACCTCTACTTAGGATCAACTTCCCTCCCTTTCACTTCCTATTCCCTCCACTTCATTGTGGATTTCTCCTGAGAGCCCTCTGAAAAAATCCCTTGCTCACATATTGCCTTCTCAGTCCCCACTTCTAGGAAACCCAACCCAAAACAACATGGATGAGGGACATATTGTTTACAAACTGGGACAAGGTGAAGTGAATGCTCTATTTTGATAGTGTTGCTGCTCTTATTCATGAAAGTATTTCATTGCATAGATGCCTTTAATGAGCTGATTTGTGCAAGGCCCTAGGTTTCAGGGAAGACAAACCTTGAGGTGATCATAATTATTTTAGGGTGATAAACATCATTTAAATTTCAACAGCAATATCTGAATTAAATAAAAATTTCAAAAGTAACATAGGTGACATGTGATTTAACTGACAATGAATGGTATGAGCAGTATGTAGCATGATGCTGAACTATAATTCATGCTCCTGGAATCTTATAAGGACTGTTTCAATAAAGTCAAAAGCAGTGTCATGAGATGTTGATCAACACCTGTGGAGGTCTGTCCTGCAGACCTTGACTCAATGCCGGATGAATGAATAAACTCTCATACACCAGAGTACAGTGAATTCAAGTGGGCTAGGAATGGTCATCAACTGGTTTCAGACGGCAATTACAGCTAATGGACCATGACTCTCTGTACCACCTCACACTAATTCAATATAGATTTAATAACAGAGGTTCTAAGTCAACATGCTTGTAGATAATTAACATGGTTAAAAGAGTAGTTTTATGAATAATAAAAGGTCTTGGTTTCAGGGGCCCAGAATAAACACCATTAATGGGTAATTCTCCTTTGACCTCCCCGACAGGGCCATCCAGCACAAAGGTTACATGAGTAAACAGTTAGAGTAGAGATAAAGGAATGTGGG
>CAUYLG010055962.1:0-14547 GCA_963573385.1 Cacajao melanocephalus | reverse complement strand
TCTGGTCTCTGGGACATAGTTATCTATCTTTGTTAAACTCTTGACTTTTCATTGACCTGATTTTCATGTAGGTTCAGTCTAAGCTTTCCAAGTCAAGCAGAGACTTAATTTTCTTTTCTTTTTTTTTTTTTTTTTTTTTTGAGACGGAGTCTTGCTCTGTCACCAGGCTGGAGTGCAGTGGCGCAATCTCAGCTCACTGCAACCTCTGCCTCCTGGGTTCAAGCGAATCTTCCACCTCAGCCTCCCGAGTAGCTGGGACCACAGGTGCGTGCCACCACACCCGGCTAATTTTTTTGTATTTTCAGTAGAGACGGGGTTTCACCATGTTGGCCAGGATAGTCTCGATATCTTGACCTTGTGATCCACCTGCCTCGGCCTCCCAAAGTGCTGGGATTACAGGTGTGAGCCACCACGCCCGGCCAGTTTGATTCTTTATAATGATTTTTTTTCCTCTTCTAAATTGCCCATGTAATCATAAATAAAAGAACAAGATCATCCTGGCACACCTGTAACCCCAGCACTTTGGGAGGCTGAGGCAGGTGGATCACCTGAGGTCGGGAGTTTGAGACCAGCCTGACCAACATGGAGAAACCTCTCTACTAAAAATTCAAAATTAGCTGGACGTGGTAGCGCATGCCTGTAGTCCCAGCTACTGGGGAGGCTGAGGCAAGAGAATCACTTGAACTTGGGAGCTGGAGGTTGCAGTGAGCCGAGATCATGCCATTGCACTCCAGCCTGTATAACTAGAGCGAAACTTCGTCTCAAAAAAAAAAAAAAGAACAAGATCTTGTCTTTTGAGGGAACATAGGTACATAGATAGAGCTGGAGGCTATTATCCTTTGCAAACTAACACTATCCTTTGTTTTTCGGAACAGAAAACCAAAAGCCACATGTTCTCACTTATAAGTGGGAGTGAAATGATAAGAACTCACAAACACAAAGAAGGGAACAATAGACACTGGGGTCTACTTCAGGGTGGAGGATAGGAGGAGGGAGGGAACAGAAAAAATAACTATTGGGTACTAGGCTTAACACCTGAGTGGGTGATGAAATGTACGACAAATCCCCATGACATGAGTTTACCTATATAACAAACCTTCACATGTACTGCTGAACTTAAAAGTTAAAAAAAAAAAAAGAATTACAAAAAATAAAACAAAATTGTCATTAAATTAAAAGAAAACACACAAAATTTTGTTCTCTCCTAATAAAACATATCTTGCTTTACCTTATAAGTCAGATTAAAAAAAAATTTTTTTTTGATGTAGTGCCACTCTGTCACCCAGGCTGGAGTGCAATGGTGTGATCTTGGCTCACTGCAACCTCTGCCTTTCTGGTTCAATCAATTCTTGTGCCTCAGTCTCCTGAGTAGCTGGGATTATAGATGCCCACCACCATTCCTGGCTAATTTTTGTTATTTTTAGTAGAGACGGAGTTTCAACATGTTGCCCAGGCTGGTCTTGACCTCAGGTGATCCCAAAGTGCTGGGATTACAGGTGTGAGCCACCGTGCCTGGCCTGTAACTCAGATATTTTCATACTTTCCTTATATTCTACCAGATTAGAAATCTTGCAAATCTTGCCTTATTTAGAGAATCTATATCTAAAACCTGGCGAACATGATGAAACCCTGTCTCTACTAAATACACAAAAATTAGCTGGGCATGGTGGCTCATGCCTGTAATCTCAGCTACTGAGGAAGCTGAGGCAGGAGAATTGCTTGAACCCAGGAGGCAGAGGTTGCAGTGGGCCGAGATCACACCACTGCACTCCAGTCTGGGCAACAGAGCAAGACTCCATCTCAAATTAAGGAAAAAAAAATAAAAAGATTGGGAGGCTGAGGCAGGTGGATCACGAGGTCAGGAGTTCAAGACCAGCCTAGCCAACATGGTGAAGGCCTGTCTCTACTAAAAATACAAAAATTACCCAGGCATGATGGTGGGCGTCTGTAATCTCAGCAGAGGCTGAGGCAGGAGAATCGCTTGAACCCGGGAGTTGGGGGTCACAGTGAGCCAAGATCCTGCCATTGCACTCCAGCCTGGGCAACAAGAGCAAGACTCCATATTAAAAAAAAAAAAGTAAACTCTCAATAAGTATTTGCTGAATTGAACTGAAAATGTTTAGGCTGGGCATGGTGGCTCACACCTGTAATTCCAGCACTTTGAGAGGCCAAGGTGGGAGAATTGCCTGAGGTCAGGAGTTTGAGACCAGCCTGGCCAACATGCTGAAACCCTGTCTCTATTAAAAATACAAAAATTAACTGAACATGGTGGCGCTGGCCTGTAATCTCAGCTACTCGGGAGGCTGAGGAAGGAGAATTGCTTGAACCTGGGAGGCGGAGGTTGCAGTGAGCTGAGATGGCACCACTGCACTCCAGCCTGGGTGACAGAGCGAGACTCTGTCTCAAGAAAAAAAATAATAATAATTTGTTCCTTTTCAGTAAGGATTATCTCAATGTGGCAGGCAGAAGTCATACATGGGTTAATCCGACCATGAGTTCTGTAAGTCCAGCAGTGTGCATCTTAGGTGCTTTGTTCATCTGCATAGGCTCAGTGATCAGAGAATCTATATCTAAAACCTTAAATTCAGTAGTGCTCTGCATTTTTAAGCATGTGCAGCAAAAATTCAGCACTCTTTCTGGGCCAGCAACCATGTATCTAGCTCCACTGTTTGGCCTGGGCACACCTAGCAACTCCACCACCATAACGTGGCTTCTACACAGCATTTCTATAAAGTATCTTTCAGATACTTGATGGCTTCCCATATATGCCTACCCTTGATGGCCAAGACAATTTCACCCGTATTCTTAAACACAAAGATTTGAACCTCTTGATTGCATGATTTTGTGAAGTTTTCTAGGGCAAGTGAATAGTGAAACATTTTCATGGATCACCTCAGGCTGCTTAGAGGAAGCGAGCTCATTAAGCTTCTTTGATCAATAGGTTTATTGCTTTTATCTAATTTGGAATTTTTCAGCCATTATCTCTTCAAGTATTTTTTCTGTCTCTCATCCCCTCTTCAGGGACTTCAATTACACATATATTAGCTTCCCTGATACTATGTTATAGTTTCCTTGATACTCCTTGTTTTTTTTTTCTTTCAGTATTTTTTTTCTTTCAGTATTTTTCTTTCAGTATTTTTTTCTTTCAGTATTTTTCTGTTTCATTTTATTATTATTAATTATTGAGATGGAATTATTAATTATCGAGATGGAATCCCACTCTGGAGTGCAGTGGCACAATCTTGGCTCACTGCAACCTTCACCTCCCGAATTCAAGCAATTCTCCTGCCTCAGCCTCTTGAGTAGCTGGGTTTACAGGCACCTAGCACCATACTGGGCTAATTTTTGCATTCTTTGTAGAGAGGAGGTTTCATCATGTTGGCCAGGCTGGTCTGGAACTCCTGACCTCAAGTGATCTGCCCACCTTGGCTTCCCAAAGTGCTGGGACTACAGGCATAAGCCACCACGTGTGGCCTCTGTATTTCACTTTATACAATTTATATTGTGTGTCTTCGTGTTCACAAATCTTTTTTTCAGTATCTAATCTGCTTTTAACCACATGCAATATATTCTCCACCTCAGCCATTGTAGTTTGCATCTTGAAATTTTTTGTGTGTGTTTCTTGATGGTTGTTTGTTTTTGTAGAGATGAGTGTCTTGCTGTGTTGCCCAGGCTAGTCTTGAACTCCTGGTCTCAAGTGATTCCTGTCTTAGCCTCTCAAAGTGCTGGGGTTACAGGCATGAGCCAGTGCATCTGGCCCATCTAGAGCTTTTTTTCCTTTTTAGAGACAGCATCTTGCTCTGTCACCCAGGCTGGAGTGGGGCAGTGGCAGAATCATAGCTCACTGCAGCCTCAAATTCCTGGCCTCAAGAAGTCCTTCTGTTTCAACCTTTTGAGTAGCTGAGAGTGTGTGCCACCTTGCTCAGTTAATTTTTTAATTTTTGTCAAGATGAGATCTCTGTTTATTTCCCAGGTTGATCTCAAATTCCTGGCCTCAAGCAATCTTCCCACCTTGGCCTCCCAAAGTGCTGGGATTACAGGCATGAGCCACTGTATCTGGCCCCATCTGTAGTATTAATATGAGTCTTTATATTGTCCATGTTTCAACTTAACATGCTCAGCCTTTCCTCTATCTATATTGAAATATGGCTATAGAATTTGTTTTAGTATCCCTATCTACTAATTCTTTTGCTTGTTTGTCTTTGTTTGTTTTACATCGCCTCAAAAGCCAAGGCAAATATACTAATTCTATTACCTATGGCATATTCTGGGTCTAATTCTATTGACTGATGAATTGTTATTGTCTTCATATGAGTGATATTTTCCTGGTTCTTTGCTCTTTTGTAATTTTTTTTTTAAGAGATGGAATCTTGCTACATTGCCTAGGCTAGAGTGTAGGTCAACATTTTGTCTACCTGGTTTTTTAGTTGTTTCAGGCAGGAGAGTATTCCAGTCCCTGTTACTCCAGCTTGCCAGAGCAGAATATGTAAATTCAATAGAACCACTAATGGTTGCGTATACTGTATTTAGCCTTTTCCACATTCTTAGATTTACATGGCCCTACATCTGCAAAGAATAAAGCAAGCGGAGTGCAGTGGCTCACACCTGCAATCCCAATAATTTGGGAGGCCAAGGGAGGAGTATTGCTTGATCCCAGGAGTTTAAGACCAGCCTGGGCAACATAGGGAGACTCCATCCCTGCTGGGTATGGTGGCACATGCCTGTAGCCCCAGCTACTGAGGATTGCTTGAGCCTGGGAGGTCTAGGTGGCAGTGAGCTGTGATCATGCTAGTACACTCTAGCCTGAGCAACAGAGTGAACCCCTGTCTTAAAAAGCAAACAAACAAAATAGATTAATCAAGAGGGATAAAAATAAAAAGTGAAAAAGCAAACTCATATACAGTCACACAGGAGGTGCTTTGCACCTCCTTGATAAATGTCTTCCAAGTAGAATGCATCTTCTTTTTTATCAAACTTCAGAGAATATATTTTTCTCTGGATATGGTGTTTTTGACTAATATTTGCATAGAAATTGTTTATATTTCAGCCCCCCCAAAAACCTCAAGATAAGATTTTTTTTTTTTTTTTCTGAGGCAGAGTCTTGCTCTGTTGCCCAGGCTAGAGTGCAGTGGCACGATCTCGGCTCACTGCAACCTCCGCCTCCTGGGTTCAAGCAATTCTCCTGCCTCAGTCTCCTGAGTAGCTGGGATTACAGGCACACACCTCCATGCCAGGCTAATTTTTTTTTTGTATTTTTAGTAGAGATAGGGTTTCACTATGTTGGCCAAGCTGGTTTTGAGCTCTTGATCTCATAATCTGCCCGCCTTGGCCTCCCAAAGTGCTGGGATTACAAGTGTGAGCCACCGCACCAGGCTAAGATAAGATTTTTAAGTAAAGTAAAATTATGTGCATGAAAAGTTTTGCATTGTATCCCAGATACAACTGGTAGAATACAGAATCATGTGTAGATATTTTTCCAACTTTTTATTTTCAAACATTTCAAACCTGAAAACCAGGCCAGGTGGGGTGATTCACACCTGTAATCCCAGCATTTTGGGAGGCCAAGGCAAGCAGATCACTTGAGGCCAGAAGTTCAAGACCAGCCTGGCCAACATGGTGAAATCTTGTCTCTTTTAGTAATACAAAAATTATGCTGAAATTGAATGCCAGAAAAGAAGGGGGAAAAAAGTAATACAAAAATTAGGACCAGGAGCGGTGGCTCACACCTGTAATCCCAACACTTTGGGAGGCTGAGGCGGGCAGATCACGAGGTCAGGAGATTGAGACCATCCTGGCTAACATGGCGAAACCCTGTCTCTACTAAAAATACAAAAAATTAGCTGGGCGTGGTGGTGCACGCCTGTAGTCCCAGCTACTTGGGAGGCTGAGGTAGAAGAATGGCTTGAACCCGGGAGGTGGAGGTTGCAGTGAGCTGAGATCATGCCACTGCACACCAGCCTGGGCGACTGAGGGAGACTCATCTCAGAAAAAAAAAATATTAGCTGGGCAAGGAAGTGCACACCTGTAGTTCCAGCTATTCAGGAGGCTGAGGCGAGAATTGCTTGAACCAGGGAAACAGAGGTTGTAGTCAGCTGAGATTGTGCCACTGCATTTCAGCCTGGGTGACAGAGAGAGACTTTGTCTCAAAAAACAAAACAAAACAAAATCTGGAAACCAGAAAAGTTTAAAGAATACAAATATACCCTTCACGTACAGACACCAATCGTTAACATTTAGCCACATTTACTTTGTCTCTCTCTCTAGACACACACATACACATACTTTGCTGAATCATTGACAGTAATGAGCAGACCCCATTATACTTTACCCCTAGATTCTTCAGTGTGTGTTTTCTACGAACAAGGACATTCTCCTACATGATCACAATATCACTATCATACCTGCAATAGACTGAATGTTTCCCCATGAAACTCATATGTTGAAACCTAATCCCCAGTGTCACGGTATTTGGATGTGGGGCCTTTGGGAGGTGAATAGCTCATGAGGGTGGAACCTGTTTTTTATAAGCTATCCAGTCTATGCTATTTTGTCATATCAGCCCAAATGCATTAAGACAATATCCATGAAATTTAACATACCCAATAGTATCTAATATACAGTCTATACCAAAATTCCCATTTATCTATAACTGACATTTATCCTCTTATCTCTAAAATAACTCTTCTTGGCCCAGCATGGGCCAAGCATAGGATTACGTGGCTCATGCCTGTAATCCCAGCACTTTGGGAGGGCAAGGCGGGTGGATCACCTGAGTTCAGGAATTCCAGACCAGCCTGGCCAACAAGATGAAACCCCGTCTCTACTAAAAAATACAAAAAATTAGCCGGGCATGGTGGCAGGTGCCTATAATCCCAGCTGCTCAGGAGGCTGGGGCAGGAGAATCACTTGAACCTGGGAGGTGGAGGTTGCAGTGAACCGAGTACACGTGACTGCACTCCATCCTGGGCAACAGGAGTGAAACTCCATCTCAACAACAAACAAAAACAAAAAAAAACCTCTTCTTCCTTTTATGGCCCACATAGTTATGGCCCCTTCCCAAAGCTAAACCAGTGCTCTCACCAAAGCAAAGCATGCTCAGTTCTTCATAGCCTTAACCTACCATCACTACACATAGCATTCCATTTATTCCTTACACAAGAGTGTATTCATTATCTCTATTTTCACATAAGAAAAATTAGGTTCAGACAGATTCATTAACTTGGCTACAGTCACACAGATATTTATTAAGTCTCAGAGTCAAAATTTGAACTCAGATCTCTGACTTCACAGCCCATGTTCTTTCTGCTATGCCACAATGCCTAGTATATCAAATCTACATTACATTTTTTTTTTCCTGAGATGAAGTCTAGCTCTGTCACCAGGGTGGAGTGTAGTGATGCAATCACAGCTCACTGTAGCCTCAACCTTCTGGGCTCAGGTGATCGTCCCAGCTCAGCCTCCCAAGTAGCTGGGATGACAGGCGCATGCCACTATGCCGAGCCAGATCTATGTTACTCTGACTAATGGGGATAGCAAGGCTTTTGTTTTATTTAAATGAGACTTGCATTTATTACTTACACAGTGATTAATAAGTATACAAATTTTAGTGTTTTTCTCTGTTAATTCTTAGTCTACATTCTAGGATCTCTTTGAGGGCACAGCTAGATTTGTTCTTAGAGACACCCTCAGCCCCTAGAATGATGCCTGACAGTAGGTACTCAATGAATGTCCACTGCATAAATGCATGAATTAGACTAAGTACACATAGACTCAAAAGAAATATGCAAAGTATGTTTTCAAACTGATTTTCTAATCCAGCAAGAGCTGTAAACATTCATTGCAAGAAGTTGATCAAACAGGAATTGACTCTGCTGCATTTTTTTTTCTTTCTGAGACAGGGTCTCACTGTGTTGTTCAGGCTGGAACACAGTGGGGCAATCATGGCTCACTGTATCCTCTACCTCCCAGGCTCAGGTGATCCTCCCACCTCAGTCTCCCAACTAGCTGGAACCAGAGGCTCGAGGCACCACACCTGGCTAATTTTTGTATTTTTTGAAGAGACAGAGTCTTGCCATTTTTCCCAGGCTATTATGCTGCATTTTTAACATTTTCAACAATAATTGCTTCATTCAGACCATCATGCTCTTTACTCAATCTTGCCATCACACTTTTGCTCAACTTTCAGACCCAGCATTAATCTCAAATCCTCCTTCTGCAATTCCAGCTTGAAGTCTTCCTTTTGTTCTCATCTTTAACCTATAAGCAACATTTTTGTTATATATTATATTTTACATTGTTCTTACTGCAGAACTTATCATTATTATGCATAAATAATAATCAAAGGCAATATTTTCCAAGTTATTTGGTATCATCATTTAAGTGAATCTTCCAGATAACTCAACTCTATAAGAGTTAAACCTTTTAAAACACTTGAATCATCTTTCATAAAAAGCCTTCTAAAACGCGTTAAATATTTTTCTCCCTCTTAAAACAGCATGCACAGAACATTCTTTAACATTTTTCTGACTCTAGCTCTGACCGAAAGCATCTGTTATTGCAGTGGTCCATGGCAGAGAGATGCCATGACAGAAAATGATTTTTCTGTCACTTTCATCAAATATTATTTTGCTTCATTCATCACCAGCTGCCACTTCTTATTCCTGATGCAGCTCCAGAACTCCTTTCTAATTCTCAGCTCCTTATAATGTAGGAAACCAGCCAAATGAACTTGTTAACATTTGTAATAAAGATAACTAGACCCCAAGGATCTTACAAATAAACTGAGTTAATTTAGTGACACCTTTTTTGTATACTCAAATACCTCTTTTTCTTAATAATTCCTAGTTCCTGGCTAGGTTGTTGGCTAAAAATTATTTCCTGATAAACAAGGCATTACCTTTTATGTGTTATCAATAAAATTATATGTATAAATATATGGAAATGCGTGCATACTATTGCATTATTCATAAGAGTTTTACAGCTGTGGCCAGGTGCGGTGGCCCACGCCTGAAATCCCAGCACTTTGGGAGACTGAGGCGGGCGGATCCCAAGGTCAGGAGTTCGCGACCAGCCTGACCAACGTGGTGAAACCCCATCTCTACTAAAAATACAAAAATGAGCCGGGCATGGTGACACGAACCTGTAATCCCAGCTACTTGGGAGGCTGAGGCAGGAGAATTGCTTGAACCTGGGAGGTGGAGGTTGCAGTGAGCTGAGATCGTGCCACGGCACTCCAGCCTGGGTGACAGTGCAGACTCTGTCTCAAAAAAAAAAAAAAAAAAGAAAAGAAAAAAGAAAAGAAACCCTGTCTCTACTAAAAACACAAAAAAATTAGCTGGGCGTGGTGGTGCACACCTGTAATCCTAGCTACTCAGGGGCTGAGGCAGGAGAATCACTTGAACCTGGGAGATGGAGGTTGTGGTGAGCCGAGTTCATGCCATTGGACTCCAGCCTGGGCAACAAGAGCAAAACTCCGTCTTAAAAAAAAAAAAAGAGTTTTACAGCTGCATGTCCCCTTTAGGAATTCCTTGAGGACAGACTCTATTTCTTTCTTTTTTTTTTTAAATTTATTTATTATACTTTAAGTTCTGGGATACATGTGCAGATTGTGCAGGTTTGTTACATAGGTATGCATGTGCCATGGTGGTGGTTTGCTGCATCCATCGCCCTGTCATCTACATTAGGTATTTCTCCTAATGCTATCCCTCCCCAGTCCCCCTGGCCCCTGCTATTCCTTCCCTAGCCCCTATGCCCCAGGCCCCAGTGTGTGACATTCCCCTCCCTGTGTCTCTGTGTTCTCAATGTTCAACACCCAGTTATAAGTGAGAACATGCAGTGTTTGGTTCGTTTCTTTCTTTTTTTCTTTCTTTCTTTCTTTCTTTCTTTCTTTCTTTCTTTCTTTCTTTCTTTTCTTTCTTTCTTTCTTTCTTAATTACTTAATTACTTACTTATTTGAGCCTGTTTCTCAGGCTAGAGTGCAGTGGCACGCAATCTCGGCTCAGTGCAACCTCCACCTCCTGGATTCAAGTGATTCTCCTGCCTCCGCCTCTGGAGTAGCTGGGAATACCGGCATGCACCACCATGCCCGGCTAATTTTTGTAGTTTTAGTAGACGGTTTCACCATGTTGGCCAGGCTGGTCTCAAATTCCTGACCTGAAGTGATCCGCCTGCCTTGGCCTCCCAAAGTGCTGGGATTATAGGCATAAGCCACCACGCCTGGCCTCTATTTCTTTATATAGTACCTGGCACATAGTAGGAGCTCAAAAATGTTTGCCTATGAATGAATATTATAGCCTAGCTTTCTGGTGCAAAAGAAATTATTTTTAAAATTTATTTGCTAGATTAGTCAACAAAGAAGACCCTTTCTCTACAAAAATTAAAAATATTAGCCAAACATGGTTACACATCCCTGCAGTTCCAGGTACTCAGAAGACGAAGGCAGGAGGATTGCTTGAGGCCAGAAGTTTGAGGCTGCAGTGAGTTATGATTACGCCACTGCACTCCAGCTTGGGTGACACAGTGAGACTTCATCTCTGAAAAATAAAAAATAAATAAAATAAAAAATTATTTGCTCACTTGCACTTAACCATGGGGGGAAAGTTTTGGGAAAAGGTGAAATGGAAGTTGTTAATATAACTTCTAAGCTCCAAGTGTAGGACCTTTGCTTTTTCCTTCCACTATATTCCCAGAGGCTAGACCAACGCCTGGTACATAGTATTTAATTTATTTACCACCTACTATATGCCAGGTATATTATTCAGAGACAGGGTCTCACTCTGTTACCCAGGCTGGAGTGCAACAGTGTGATCATAGCCACTGCGGCCGTGAACTCCTGGGCTCAAGCAATATGCTCACCTTGGCCTCCTGAGCAGCTGGGACTGACTACAAGTGCATACTACCACAATGAGCTGATTTTTAAAAATGATTTTTGTGGAGACAGGGTCTCATTATATTGTCCAGACTGGTCTCGAACTCTTGGCCTCAAGTGTTCCTCGTACCTCAGCCTCCCAAAGTGCTGGGATTACAGGCGTGAGCCACTTTGCCTGGCCATGCCAGGCATATTCTAAAGATGAATTTGTATAATAATTCTGTGAGGTTGGGACTATTGATGTCATTCCCTTTTTACAGATGAGAAAATTGAGGCACAAAGAGGAAACTTACCCAAAAGGTCACATTGCTACTGAGAGGCAGAGCTGGAATGCAAACCCAGAACTAGTTCCAGAGGCAGCACTATTAACCCTTATGTAATACTGCCAGATATATTTCTGGAAATGACTTAGTTAACTACTAATTTCTGCACCTTGCTTTGCTTGTGAAGTCTGTTGCTACAAATCTACAGTTGACTACTTCTGTGGAAACCCAGCTGTCTTAGCCTGTTTTGTGTTGCTATAAACGAATACCTGAGACTTGGTAGTTTATAAAGAGAAGAGGTTGGCCGGGTGTGGTGGCTCACGCCTGTAATCCTAGCACTTTGGGAGGCCGAGGTGGGTGGATCACCTGAGCTCAGGACTTCAAGACCACCCTGGCCATCATGGTGAAACCCCATCTTTTAAAAAAAAAAAAAGAGAGAGAGAGAGAAGAGGTTATTTAGCTCTCACAGTTCCGCGGGCTGTACAAGAAGCATGCCAGTGGCATCTGCTTGACTTCTGGTGAAAGCTTCAGGTTGCTTCCATCCATGGTGGAAGGCAAAAGTCTTCTGTCATGGTGAGAAAAGAAGAAACAGGGAAAAAGGGGAAAGCGCCAGGCTCTGTTTAACAACCAACTCTTGTGGGAATTAATAGAAGAAGAACTCCCTCACCCCTAAGAGAAAGCATTAATCTCTTCATGAGGGATCCGCCCCCATGACCCAAATACCTCCCATTAGGCCTACCTCCAACACTGGGGATCAAATTTCAACATGAGGTTTAGGGGGGCAAATATCCAAACCATAGCACTAGCATATTAGAATTAGGTGTTTATTTATTCTTCTCAAGAATGTATTCTTTTCCAACTAAATTTATTTATATATATATTTTGAGACAGGGTTTCACTCTGTCATCCAAGCTGAAGTGCAGTACTGTGCTCATGGGTTACTGCAACCTCAACCTCCCTGGCTCAAGTGGTCCTCCCACTTCAGCCTCTTGAGTAGCTGGGACCACATGTGTACATCACTACACCTGGCTAATTTTTAAATTTTTTGTGGAGACAGGATCTCCCTAGATTGCCCAGGCTGGTCTTGAACACCTGGGTTCAAGTGTTCCTTCTGCCTTGGCTTCCCAAAGTGCTGGGATTATAGGCATGAGCCACCATACCCAGCCACGAATATATTCTCCCAGAATGTCAGAGGAGTTGAGGCAGGATGTGTGACTAAGAGAGTAACTATAAAGTCTTTGCTGTGGTTATTAATTCTGCACTTTCCAAGTCACCCACTATGATGTCAGGAAAAACATTAGATAAATTCTTGGGTTTCTGTCCTAGTTCTGCCACTAGCTGGTTGTGAGATTTCTCAATTTATTAACTCATTTTAAGCCTCAAATTCTTCATCTGAAAATTGGGTTGTGGTTTAGGGAAGGAGAAAATGTTTGGATTAGATCAGTTGTTCTGAATTTTAACCGTACATTAAAACCATACAGGGAGCTTTAAAAACTACAAATCCCTGAGTCTCATTCTCAGAGATTTTGATTTAATTAGTCTGGAATGGTACCTGGCCATTGCAGTTTTTAAAGCTCGTTGGGGACAGGCTAATGTGAAGCCAAGGTTTACAACCACTGGATTTGATGAAAACGTGAACATTTGCTGCTACTTTGTTAAGTGTGGAAAAAGAAAGTCAGAGAGGCTTAAGCAATACTCCTCTTGGACCTAGGCAACTAGGGGATCCTATTGTAGGCTCCAGCTCTTCTTGGGCTGTGCCCTTCCCTCAGGCAGGGAGAATGATCAGAAGTGGGAGGAAGCTGCAAAGCCCACACAGAGACGTTCTGTTTTGAAACACTCTTTGGGGCTAGACCCAGTGGCTCATGCCTTCATGCCTATAATCCTAGTACTTTGGGAGGCTGAGGCGGGCAGATCACTTCAGGCCAGGAGTTCAAGACCAGCCTGGCCAACATAGTGAAACCTTGTCTTTACTAAAAACACAAAAATTAGTGGGTGTGGTGGTGTTTGTCTATAATCCCAGTGACTTGAGAGGCTGAGGCAAGAGAATCTCTTGAGCCTGGAAGGTGGAAGTTATAGTGAGCAGGATTGCACCACTGCACTCCAGCCTGGGCACCAGAGCAAGGCTCTGTCTCAAAAAAAAAAAAAACAAAAACAGAAAACCCTCTTTCGGTACCCAAGACCTGAAGTTCTCTAATCAAAGAGCCCTGAGCCTCCCACCAGGGTCTAATTGGCCTCTTACCCAAGTCCATACTCCAGGGACAAACTGTACTGCAAGTATGCACATCCCTAAGCCCAAGGGGTGGCTGATTGTAAGGGGATGTAAATGGAAGGTGGATAGCAGGTGGAAGTGTTAACATAGGTATATACAGTCATTCTTGCCGGGTGCAGTGGCACGTGTCTGTAGTCCCAGGTACTCAGGAGGCTGAGGTGGGAGGATCGCTTGAGCCCAGGAGTTCTGGGCTGTAGTGCGCTATGCCGATCAGGTGTCCGCACTAAGTTCGGCATCCATATGGTGACCTCCCAGGAGCGGGGGACCACCAGGTTGCCTAAGGAGGGGTGAACCGGCCCAGGTCGGAAATGGAGCAGGTCAAAACTCCTGTGCTGATCAGTAGTGGGATCACGCCTGTGAATAGCCACTGCACTCCAGCCTGGGCAACATAGCAAGACCCCGTCTCTAAAAAAAAAAAAAAGAAAAAATATATATACAGTCATTCTTTGAGGGCTGCTGAAGCCAAAGGATAGGGATGGCACAGGGGGTTGGGGGTTAAATGCTTGCCCCTACTGGTTTGCCAAGTGAGATGACAATATGGGTTTCCAATGTGGGCCAGAAAAAGCCTTCAGGGAATGACATATGCATATGCTGGGTCAGAAGTCATACTGGTGTGTGTTGAAGTGGTAAGAATCAGTGGGCATGCAAGGTGGGCCTGGGGTAAATCCACTATGATGGTTTCACTGACAATCAGAAATGGCTTTCACTTGGGATAGGATGGGCTGGAGATGGTGATGGAAGTGCTAAGCTAGGTGTTCTTGAATAGTAGTTTCCAAATTAAGGACAGATGCTGATCTGTAATAAAATTTTCTTGATGTACCAAAAAAATAAGAACGGCCAGGAGCAGTGGCTCATGCCTGTAATCCTAGTGCTTTCAAAGATCTAGGCAGGAAAATCACTTGAGGCAAGTTCAAAATCAGCCTGGGCAACATAGCAAGAATCTCCCAAACCATGAACCCCGTTTCTACAAAATTTTTCTTAAAAGAATTAGCTGTTCCAACAAAAGCCAAAATAGACAAATGGGACGTAATCAAACTCCACAGCTTCTGCACGGCAAAAGAAGCAGTCATTAGAGTGAATCGACAACCAACAGAATGGGAAAAAATTTTTGCAGTCTACCCATCTGACAAAGGGCTAATATCCAGAAT